>UNPT01000040.1:0-210036 GCA_900536445.1 Hymenoscyphus occultus
GCGCGCTCACTGATCAGTGTTGGGATAGAGATATAACAAGTGCGTAACAGTAAAGCAAATAAGGGGTTCAAAACGTATATAATATTCAGTGTGTCTGTCTAGCTAAAGGAGTGGAAGTTGTGCGAGTACTTAAGGTAGTCGCACAAGGTAGAAGCGACCCACATATAGTGGGTCGCCAAGCGAGTGTGTGGAATATATCGCAACAACTACCTCCGCTTCTATTCATACTGATATTATCAGATAGCTCGGGTATTGATTGAGATCTGCATATATTTAGCTAGCCATCACATCTACCAATCCCTCACAGTGAATTATTCCTATCTCTTCCCTCATTCTTACTTCCAATTTCACTATTCTCTCCCGAAGATATCAGCTACAAGAAAGTGGTCTGCCTATTCGTAATAGACTATCGTATGTTTCTCCTTCTAAGCACCCACCCCCCCCTTCCAAATTCCGCATGAGCATATTCTAGAATGAACAAAATCAAGATTGAGAACCCGCTTCGGATCCGACAGTCTCACTCGCTCGATCATTCTATGAAAGCAAGGGCAGCTGTGAGCATTTAATTGATCACTTTACGCGCCAAAGCATCTTTGAAAAGTGCCGGCGGTCTTAATGACTCTTTTCAAATCGGTGTGAAATTGGGTCAATTCTACGAAGACGGACACTATGAGACTTGGAATATATATCCTGAGCATATTCGGACTTCGTGTATGAATGTATTTGTCCTAGTATCTTTAGGATAGGAGTAGTTCGTAGATGATGTTTGGGTAAGTAGTTAATATTAGTTATTTCTTTAGAGTTTCATTTACTGAAAAGTCTTATATATATCGGCGCAAGAGATGTATTATAGATAAAAGAAAGAAACTTTATATTAAGTAAGATGAAGTTATAGCACATAAACTATACAACGTTCTCGATAGTAATTTATACGCTTAACCATAATACTATCAAAATATAAGTTCCTAAATCCAAAGATTTAGTAACGTTTAATAAATATATATATATATAAAGTTTAGAGAATAAGATTTCGTTCTAGCTATAATAACAGTTAAGTGTACAAAGGTTTTTTACCTTGAACTCTACTAAACACTCCTCGTAAACGTGACTTTTATTATACCTAGGAGAAAGTTTAAAAGTTACCTGGTAGATAGCTCGCGAAAGGCTCGGATAGCTTGAATCCTCGTCCTAGAAGTTAGTCTGGTAAATAGCGGGCTGATGAAACTACTTAGAAAATTTCAGAAGTACATTCTCCTAGGTTACCAGGCAGAATTTCTTGAACCCCCTCCGACTTTTCTAACCCCCTTAGTTGGAATCCGGAATTTCTAATACTAATCCGGCCTTTCTAGCCCCCGTGTTCCTAGAGGGAAAGAATGGATCCAATTGCCTAGTTATGTACTAATAGTATCTAAGTATACCCTCTCTGGCATCTGTATCTGGAATCCTTACAACTAGTCTCTCAAGAGCACTCGTTCTGTTTTGTTTGTACAGAAGGGTAGATCAATTCTTAATTAGATTGGGTTAGATATAGCTGGTTTATATACTTTTTACAAGTAGTTAATAAAGAACCTCGAATCTATATCTCTTCCAGAGTACAGACTTATGGGAAAAACGTGCACTTAAAGTGGAGTAAGTCTACATTTTTATAACATTTTTCCCGTAAAACGAAGCGGTTGAACCAACCAGACGGGTTTCCCAAGCATTTGAGCCTTACAGTAATTTGATCCAGTTATCGCATTTGCTTCGCGTTCACGTTTTACCTTTACCTTTACTCTCCCGAAGAAAGAAATATGTTCATTAAAAGGGTCATAATAAACATATTATTAGTAGTCTAGTAGTTTATAGGGACATGTTTATATATGATTCTATCTAAATCAATATGTTTCTACTACTAGTTATACTATGTTTTTATATACTGTTATTCGACTTCAGAGTTTGCCATTCATTGCAGAATGTCTATTTCACTATGGGCTAGACAACCATTCTGTATTATGAGAACACGATTACTTTCACGGACTGACAGAGGTTAGGTAATGAAAAGTTTGCACCAAAAAAAAGAGCCACACCCCTCGGTTAAGCGAGATTGCTCTAAGCCTCAACCCAACGCAGCCCAACGCTCTTTGGTTCCCTCATTTGTAGTAAAAGAACAATAACATTGTCATTCACAACCCTTTTCACTCTTTCCTTTGCATCTTGATGAGTCTCACCACTGTTCGGTACTACCTCAACCCTATGCTTTCGAAACCTTGAAAATATGAATTAGCAAAAGCCTGGACATGAGGCAAGATAACGCTCTGATGACTCACAAGCTTATCATTACTGCAACGAATTCCACCTGGCTGAACATTTTGTCCGGACAAGGTCGACCACCATCTGACCAAGCGATGAAGGATCCTTTTGGGAATGTCTTGAATGATTCTAGGCTAATTCGTGACTTTGATTGAGTGTCTTGAATATCGTTCGTGTCTGATATCGTTTGGATCCAGCGAGACGGAATCCAGAACATACTATCTTTGCCCCAGTATCGTGGAAGTGTATGAATGGCGTTGGAGTTGGGAATTACCATGGTGTCCGGTGGGATTATAATAGTCTTGTCGCTCACGGTCAATCTCTGCGGAACGAGAAAGGTAGATTTGCAGATGCCGATCAACGGATTCCATAGGCGGACTGTTTCGTACTTCATGTACTAGTTATCAGCTCATGCTATCCAAAGGAAGTGGGTAGGATCTCACAAATACAGCCAAACAACGATTCAATCTTGGATATACGTCTCGAAAAATCAACATTATCTGCATCTTCGTCGCCCAGAACTTCGTTGATCTCTTCCGATATCCAATCTTGTATTTCAGGATGTGCAGCTAACAAATATAATGCCCAATTGAGAGTTGTTGCTGTTGTATCATGGCCGGCGAAATTGTAGACAAATATATTGCCGTAAATCTCATCCTCAGTCAATCCTCTGGTAGCGCTATTTTCTTGACTTGCTCGGATGAGAGAATTCGTGATAGTTGGCGATCGCACAATACCATTAGAAATCACAGCTTTCTCTTCAACCAGCATTTTGGTCATATGGTCCTTGAAATCTATTGTGGCTTGTCCAACTCTAGCAAGAGATCCAATATATGGCAGTCCCACGAGCCCGGAGAGGTTTCCCAATAGTCTTGGTCCCATAATAAGAATCAAGAGGCAGTTTTCTAGAATCAGGTTGATTAAGTCGCGGTAGTTGAACATATGTCCCTCTTGGGGCTTTTCTCCACTCTCTTGGAAAGAGTAGCTTTTTCCAAATCCGGCTCCCGATAGGACGTGAAGTGAAAGTGTACGGGTATCTTTATCAGTAGAAGTGATTGCCTTCTTGTCTGATTTCCAGAACTGGAGTACTTCTCTGGCTTGACGTAAAGACTCGCTGAATACAAGAGCGTTATTTTTATCGGAAAATGGTGCGGATGTTATTTTGCGTTGTCTTTGCCAATCGGCTCCTATAGCCTGAACATTTCCAATTAGTTAGCAAAACAAAATGAAGCCAGAAGACTTACTGTAGATATGTTGGGTCCAAAAACACCTAGCACCGCTGCTCTCGGAAGTTAGTGAGATTGCATTTTCCTCATTATAGCAAAATTACATGCCTAACAAATCTGGGGGTCGATCAAAGTCTTCTTTTCGTTTAAATATCTCATTCACAGCTTCCGCATTGCAAACATACAGCCAGTTGTGCCCTGGGCTGACGTGTATGACAACATCTCCAAGTTACTCGTGCATTTTGTATTTATTCTTGCTTTCCCATCCTGGCTTTCCGTATCTTACAATATCGATTTCTCCGAATAAGAAGCGAAGTACAAGGAGGACTGGCGTAGAAAGCAGAATCCACACTGGATTATCGCCACTCGCTAGAATAAGGATGATTGGGATATCCATAGATTTTGCGGCACGATAATTCCGCAGGAGACATTGTAGATTCCATAGTGCAAAAGTCAAAGGTGGTAGCAATAAAACAGAAAGAATAGTATAGGCCATGAATGGGTAGACCAAGGAGACCGCAGTAGCCCGATATCAAGATGTCTGTTGATAATGATCTAAAGGTATGAGCACTAAGGAAGTGCTGAGAAGAGGAGACTAACATTGTACCAACGAGCTGTGCCGCTTGGCCCTATCAATGCAGTGACCCTGAGCTTATTGCATATGCAATGAACCAATACTGCACCGCCCTATGTTGATACTTTATACTTTGCTTTTCCTTTGGTTGGTTTTTGGACCCCAAGCCAGCCCATAACCCGCCGTCTGCTGGAATGAAACAAGATACTCTTCGGGGGCACATTTACAGTGGCCTATCGCAGCCAACTCAATTCTAGCACAATTCCGCTCGTTGACTGGATCTGGAAATTTCAGCATCCATTTTTTATCTGTGAAACAATGTCAATTATATCGTGAATTGAGTGGAACTATGTTATGTATCCCTGTGCTCACAGTACATTTGGCTGAATACCTTCTGAAAAAGAAGCCACGCCATTTTTGAGTGATAATGATATCTTAACAGAATATTGACCCATATAGGCTATTAGGACCTTGGAATAGTGTTTCTTTTGAGTTTGGTTGAGTTGCACCCAATCTTTCGTGAAATCATTCACTAGAATGTAGATTTTCCCACGATGATTGTGTGTCTAGCTTAAATCAGAAAGGCTATCATACATTGGTAACTTTCTGACATTGGCTATCACATCGTCAGTGTCTATTCATCGATTTGTTCCTGTAGAAGGGTTGGTTTCATCCAAGCTTGGGAATTCTTGAGAAATGAGGGTATCATTGACATAAATGTTAGGCTTTTCGATGTCAAACATTTGTACAAAGGTAGCTATGAGCCCAAAGATTTGCTGCTCCACGAGGGACCGTACTTGCTACAAGGATACGTATCCTATCCGGGAGGTTCATGTTAAAAATTTACAGAAGGCCGATATAGTGTAATCATCAAAGCAAGTACTTATATGCCACTCTCGACATTGGTTATGAGTTTTATCTTGGATTTTCGGAGAGTGAATCACTTCGCAGATTTTGAACAGTAAAAAGTCCAACGCTTGGCGTCAACGTGAACATGCCGCTTGAAACTGCGCCCTATACGAAGGCAGAGGTGAGGCCAACAATGCCCCCATGAATCCTCCGGACCTCCGGCAAGGAGTTCGGTGGGAATCACCTCCTCAATCAAAGCCCTGTAGACCTGATGCTGTTTTAAATTATTGCAATATGTTCATTCTCCGTCTAGGCATCAAAGGCAACGAAAGGTCTGTGTATTGACCAGCGCGATACAGTAATCATCGAAACTGGTCCTACCCATACCTGCCATTGACATTTATTAAAGGCACAAATAATTCAATTTGTTCTTACCAATGGGATCCGGCGTGAGCACCACCAGTCCAGCCACCTGGTGAAGTGGAACGCTCTTTTCCTTAGCGGAAGAAAGAGCACAGCTGTAAATTAGTATCGACATGGGTAATGGAGATGGAAGGCAGTCAAAATACGCGAGAAGAGGAGCCCCTCGACGCGACCTGTCAAAACAACGGAACAGCCACGGTAATAGGCAGAACTACGGCACACAGAGCGTGACCTACCGAAAAATATCTTTATAGCGTGAAGTAGCACAATCACCGTCGCCTTCGGGCAATAGTTGATAAGTCGTAAACGACGCGTTTGCACATTCCGGACTGATGGAGTGGGGTCCGAGGGATAGAGCAAAAGCTCAAGTGTATTTTTGGTTTTTCTTTTCAAGATTTTTCTTTTTTTTTGGAGAGTTTTAGGTTGTATTGTTAACCTGTTTTGTTTGCTAAGCGAGGCGGGGGTAAGTCGCGTCGCGACCACGGGGTAGTAGTCCCAGTTACGGCCACCTTGTTAAGACTGGTTCTTCCACAATTGAGTATATGACGGGTATAAGTCAATTTTGAGGAAGCCCAGAAGCCCAGAAGCCGACACAAGAGAAGCGACGATGCAGCTTCAACCACCAAAAGGACTAACATATATCTGCCTCATTGCATCTGACTATGCACTGATTGCGATGCCTCTTAGCCGTGTCTCACATACATACATTTATCTAAGCTCGGGCCGATTTTTAATATCTGTATAACGATAGCTATGGCGTTGAATATCTTGGCATCAAAGCCATAAGCTCCTGTGCCGCCCGACAAAACGAGGCTATGTGGTTTACACGAGTGTAACTTTGAAGGTTAAGGCAGGTCAAATTTTGGTGTATAAGAACATTTCTATGCATGTCCTTCTTTCCCGCTAATTTATTATTTCAAATTTGTCCCTTCATTTCTTGAAAAACTTCGCAGGTTTACGACATAGCTGTACGTACCCCTGATTAAGCGAGACACGAAGCATCATCCGTGAACTTTGGCATACACACCTCTTCCTCGACGATATTACAGAATTAATCACAATGTCGTCCCAGGAAATCAGCACATTGGAGCCTGTGCCATTCCAATTTACCCAGCCAGATTTGGAAGCAAGTACCCGGAACACCTCACCCACATGCGACAAAGCGGAACCGACACGCAAGTTTGTCTGGCCAAGGGCGAGAAAGTTCTGCGGACTCCCCAAGAAAATATTCATTATTCTCACTATTATCACAACCCTTCTGATATTGGGCGCTATTGTAGGAGGGGCTGTGGGTGGAACGCGTGGGGAGAAGAAAATGCAGATACCGCCACTTCCTCTTCCTGTACAGACGAATACAACTTCATTATTGCACAACTCGTCACTAGCAGCTGTGTCCTGGACTGATAGCTATGAAGCCCTACACCGCGCTGTATTCTATCAGAACACTCACAGTGATATCTATATGTCATCATGGGATGCAAAGAAGCAGACGTGGAAAGTCTCACAAGTCATCGATAGGAGGTTCAGATTACCCCCAGCGACGGGTACATCTATAGCAGCCAGCGTCAACCCAAGCACAGATAACTTTCGACTTACAGTTTATTACTATTCGGCCATATTTACTGTCATGGAGCTATACACGGAAGCTACTGAGGATAGCTGGGAAATGGGTTCGTTATCAGTGAACGCACCTATGGGGCTCGTGGACTCCAAACTTGCCGCAGCGTATCAGTATTGCACTTCTTCTCGTTGCGCCAATAGTACCGTTATCGTATATCAACTCATGGAAGGTACTTTACAATCGGCTACAAAACTCCCTTCGGCACAAGGATGGAATTACACGCTTTTTAACGAGAGAGTTAGTAGAGGCACCGGCATAGCTTTGCTGCCTTTTCCCAAGACCAACAGCACCGAATGGGACACTTTGAAGGTTTTCGCGGAAAAAAACGGCGCAATGCAAGAATATACTAAATTTGAGGTATCAGAGGATTGGACCATCGGTAAGCCCGGCCAGACAGACTCAAGACATAACACTAACAATGAGGAATAGGTCCAGCAGATAACTTCCCAAATTTCTCTTTGGCGAGTCCCGCCAAGATTGCTGCAACAGCATTACCCATAGAGAGCCCCAATGAAGCCTGGCAGTCTTTTGTAGTATCACTCGACCATCAGAGAAAGTTGCAGTGTATGTTGGGTTTGAGAGCTTCAAAAATGGGGGAGCCAAGGACTCCAGTTTTGAGTAGAGCTTTTGGTGAGTTCGACGATGTTGCTTTAGATAGGAATCAGCACTTCTACGGAATCTCGGGTGGCAAGATTTATGAGTATGAGATTTCTTTACAGAATCCATGGAGTTGGAATTTTCTGAGTGTTGTCGATACCACGACAGGTGAACAAAATTAACTGCCCTGTCTCGGTGAGGAACACCACTAGCTGAATGTGAATTGGAGCTCAGACCACAGTAATGGCGTTATCTGGCTTGTGCAACTATTTGATTATTCTGGGTCTGTCCTGTAAAAAAGAGCAGTTGATAAATGGAACGATGAACTTCAATGCCATTAAAGAGTGAGAAGATCTCTTGATAGAACTCTGGGTCTAAGTGGCTTGTACAGTACAAGAAATATCTTTGAGCGAGACTTGTGTCATAATCAACATGCCAATAGACCTTTACACCATCAGTGATTAATCTGGTAAACTGGGCCAGAAATGAGGAAGAGCGTACCTACCTACCTACCCAGGTATTTGAAAGTAGCTACCTGCATGCTATCAGGCCGGAAGTATATCGACGCTCAGTGATTTCACTCTTATTTTTGTAGATACACCTCGAGCGCTGCAAGAGAGCCGCAATTGAGAGGCCGAGGGTCAAGATTCGAAGACCTCTCATTCCTTCCCTCAACTGGTCTTAACTTAAGGTTCCAAAATGACTGGGACTTGAGGTCACTCCGCCCCCTGTCGACCTCGCTAAACTTGTTCGCACCCCATAACGCCAAGAATACACGGAGAAGACACTAGAGGCGGGGGCAGGAATCACCCTTCTCTCCCCATATACATAATTTTCCGCCCTTGAAAGTCAGTCGCGGTATAGAAGGTGCTCTGAGGCCACAAATCCAATAAAAAAATGCCTAGGTATGATTTTACTGAACAACACTGCGTTTCTGTTCCTTGTGAATAATACCGCATCATTCAGACCCTTTATCCCCATTGCATCTTGGTGCCTGGTTCTTTGCATGTCACCATTTTCGCCTGCGGAGAGTTTCCTGCCGCAAGGAGGGTATTTTTTAACCTTGATCCTACGAGTATAGGTTTATGTGTTCCCAGACATTTAAGACGCAATTAGGTGAGACTGCAAATAGCTCTCGCGCCATTCTGTCTGCTTGGCTAGAGTCCGACTACGAAATGGCATGATACGTATGTTATACATTGCTCCCTGATTGCCAGATTGATCAATTCTGTAAATTTGCGCACTAAATTTACCACAGGGTAATAGGTTATTCAATGGTCCTCGGATACCTAGGTAATATTCTTGGAAATGAACCACTCGTCAGGAACATCATTATTTTGACGTTATTTTGATAATAGTGAACTGCAAGTCTATAATTGTTGATCAAGATTTATTAAGTGGACTTATATAAGGACAAATACAGCTACTACTTATTCTCAATAGATATGCATTCGAATTCGTCATTTCTATACTTAATAAATATAAAACAGCAGAACACGGAATATTAATCTCGACCTTTTTCCTCCATGTTCCGTACCGTATCGAATCATACCCCGCCGTACCCATTTTACTTCAACCCAGATTGTAGGAGATATCCATTTGGTTTTCCGTTTGAGTCGAACCCCCATAATCCTTTTCAAGATGGCTCCACGAGCCCATATCTTGCATTCCACTTACAGAAGCAGACCTGATATTTTCACCGTCTAAAGCTTCCACTCACACTTCTAAACCCCTCCTTCATCATGATTCCACTACCCCTTGCACTGCCAATAACACTCCCTACCCAACTACCTCTCACCCCGGTTCCCGTGCTCCCATCATTTCGGCTCTGCTGTCGCGAATGTCCACCTACCGTAGGCTCTCCCCCATTAGCAACACCAACTTCATGCTCAAATCCACGATTCGGTAAGTGAACGTGTTCCCCGGGATGATGTACGTATCTTACATCCCACGTTCTGCCGTCCCTCATAACATTCATGCCCACCCCTTCCATCGCAACGCCCACCTGATCACTTGTAGCTACACTCCCGCTCATCGTACTCTCCCGATGCCCCCTCGTATGACTCGTGAACCCACTTCTCCCACTCCTTCGGCTCCTCGCACTCTTTTTTCTCATGACGTACCCCTCTCTAACCTCCTCTTCTTCCGCGCCAAAATCCCCTCCCTCATCATTATCAGCATCAAAATCCCATTCGCGCCAGAAATCTCTCTTTCCCTTCCCAAGTCTCCTCAACCATCCTGGCACAAACCCTCCCCTAACCTTCCAAGTCCAGAAGTCCTTCTGCTCATAATCATAAGGCACAATGCGTCCTGAGGAGATCTTAGCAATGGCCCATGCCCCAGTGTTGAGGATGATATAAGTGACGATCCCAGTGATGAGTCCATAAGCAATACTGTACGTGAAAGGCATGATCGCCATCGTCAAAAACGCCGGGACGGAGTCGCCAATATACCGCCAGTTGATGTCTGTGCAAGCGCGAGCCATCATTGCTCCAACTAGTATAAGGGTACAACCTGTTGCCCAGGATGGTATTGAAGCGAATATAGGAGCGAAGAAGAGGGAGATGAAGAAACAGAGACCTGTCACGCAAGCGGTGATTCCAGTTGCCCCGCCTTCTGAGATCCCAGCGCCTGACTCGACGAAGGCTGTTACGGGGGGTGAACCGAAGAGGGATCCGATAGTGATCCCCATTGCATCGACGAGGTAGGCTACTGCAGATCCCTCGAAGTCTTGCGTATCTTCATCGATGGCGCCACAGAAGCGAGCCATGGAGTATAGGGTCCCTGTGCAATCGAGGATATCAACATAGAGAAATGTAATGAGCGCCACCATGAATTGAGTTGTGTGCGCACCGCTAATATCCCAATCTTGGGCACCGAGAACATGTTCGATTGGATGAAATGTGACGACTTTCTTGAAGAAGTTGAATTTGAAATCGCCGATATTGGTGTGAGGAAAGTATGTGAGGGGTGTCTCTCTTGGCCATGAAATAATAGAAACGAGAAGAATCCCAAATATGATAGCCCCTTTGACACGATACATCATCAAGAAGGCTGTAAATATCCCTCCACCAAATATGCCCAACCACATTGTTGGATTTCGCATTTTTCCGGATTGACAACTCCCATCCGGACCTCGCAGGGACGGCAAACAACCCCCCAGCTTCAGAGGATCGTCTGTTCCACCTGTTATGGCACCAATACCAGCATCGTAAGTCAATCCTATCAGTGCCAAGTAAAGACCAATTCCAGCACCACTTGCAATCTTCAAACTTGAAGGTATAATACGTGCAAGCCACTGCCTAAGACCGAACAGCGACAGCACAACAAAGATTAAGCCTTCTATGAATATTGCCGTCAGAGCTAGACGATAAGACACTGTCCCTGACCCATGAACTCCTACGACCTGGTAGGTAAAATACGCATTGAGACCCATGCCCGGTGCAAGAGCAATTGGCATATTGGCGAAAAGGCCCATTGCAAAACTGGACAGTGCAGCGGCAGCAGCTGTACCCGTGACAAGGTCGCGGTTGATTTCTTGCACGCATTTTTCATATGGAAGGAAAGCTGGGTTGGCGCTGTTCGTGCAAAATGGATCGGGTGGTTGAAATTTATGCGTTGTATCACATACACAAATCCCTCCACTGTCTATAAATTTTGTCAGTGTGAGCCTGAAGAATGGTTTGTGAACTTTTACCTGACGTTATTGCTGCGTTGACTGAGATTATATAGGCCATTGCAAAGAACGTCGCACAACCCGCCCTTACTTCTGTCAAAAATCTCGTACTTTTTCTTTCGTTCCTATGCCCAGAGAACTCAAGTCGAAACCGCCTGCCAATGACACTCTTGGCAACTGCCATATTTGTCCGCTCGACCTGTCCCTTGGATGAGTGGCTGCATAAACAACAGAGGCAATTTTGAGAACGTACCCAGCCCATGACGTGTTATTATGTACCGAACGTTAGAATATGTATTGGAAGAAAGAAACGAGAGACTTGGGTACTGGGTTTTGAACCAAATACCTCAAATTAAAAATTCGTCAATCTTCTGAAGGCATATTCGTGCTCAACCTTCAACAAATGGAGATCAAAATAAAGTCAGTGAATGGCGTCTTAGCCCCAGTGCACCAGCTTCAATATATTGTTTTCAAACAGTACTCAGGTGTGAAGATCTCCGAAGCTGATTGTCAAACAAGACGCAAAAGTGTGATTATACAACAAGGCCACGCTGATAGGATTGATTTCAAGCCATGCGAAAGCACAGCACTAAAGGAAGAAATAACAGGTAATTTGTACACGACGAATCGTGGAATCTAAAAGAATAGAAAACGGGTGTGTGCTAGGAAGCTCTCTTGGAAGCAAAATAGAAGTGATTACCGGGCAGGAATCGTCCCTTATCCAAGATGGTGGGATGCGGCAGAGAGCCAAGGAGGCTGACAAGGGTAAGAAGAAAGGGTAGCGGGACACCAACACCATTGGTACCAAGCCAGAAGCTGTGTGATGCGGCAAACGACCAGCCATAGACAGACAAATGGGGATGAGAGGAAGAAATAATACAAAATAAAGTCATGGCAATGCATGGTATGTCAGTCAAGCCACTCGGGGACAGTGGACCAAGCCGAAGAGATGCATTGCATTGCTGTACTTCACACTGAGTAGCACAGAATGCAATTAGCTGTCTACTCCAATGGTCGCCACATGGATCAGGCGAAGGACTAAGAGCGGGAAAAGCTGATATACATCCACTGGTTCATACACATAACCATAAATAATATGCCATCCTCGCTTCGGCTGTCAGGAAAGGGAAGGGAGCGAGAAAACAAACTCAAACAAAATGCAAATTGCATCCATTCTCAATTTCTCTCTGACACACTTTGATCGCCTATGGTGCAGAGGTCCTATGCATGTGATGGGTATGACGAGTGTTTCGTTGTACAGAATTAGGATACTTGGTGTGCTTCCTAGCGGGACATCTTTGTGCTCTGGAGAATGGCCTTTGGAGCGTTGAATGGTAGAGGGTCCATATCAGTCGTGATGACCGAGGCCATATGCCCTTGTCTGGTAATACCTTGTCGTCCACAGCCAGCAATTAGCGGGATGGAGGCTGAGAGGACGACGGCCGCCTCCGCAGCTGCGCTTTTTCTCCATTACACTCGCTCTTCCTTTCTCTGCAGGGAATGTGCATCGCGTTTGATGTCTGATTTGACTTCCGGATGGTGATGAGCCCCGCTTCGCAACGGATTGCTGGCTCAGTTGGTTCAATACTCCCTCCCTCAAGCCAACATGGACGCATGGCAATAATGGAGGAGAGCTGCAGCTGGAGAGGTGTACTTCCATCCTAGTACTGGGTGTAACGTGACAAGCTATGGGCAGCATGGATATGAAGGCGCTGCAGACTTCATAGCGATATACAGTTGACGTAGATGATGGGGATGATACTGGATGATGATACTGGAAGATGATACTGGAAGATGATACTGGAAGATTGTACGGAGGTAGAAAAAGGGTGCTCATCTGCCAAGATGTAGCAAACTTGTCACGTGTCAAATCTCAAGTTTTCTTGTTTCCTTTTCTTCACTTAACATTCCTCTTGAACCCTCCACCTATCCTATAAAGCACTTTTTTTTTCTAGTGCATCAACGACATCATATTCGCTTATAATTTTCCTCTTTTCACATCCAACAATATTACTGCGCACTAAGTCGGAACTTTTAGTCACCACGTACGCTAAATTGACACCTTCCTTAAAGGCTGCCATACGTCCATCTGAGTTGCATGTCACAAATCATTAACATTTTCAATCCAGCCCCCAGGGTTCTCGGTTAGTGTTCTGGGAGCATATGGATTAAGAGCTATTGATCTCTTTTGCCATCGTCTAATCAGGTTTGAAGCCTAATCGACTGAAAATCAATTTAAGCGTTTCTTTTCAAATCTTCGCTTTTAGTCTATTCCCAGCACTTCTACAGTCTCTCTCTGCTACTCCAAGAACGAACCCTGCTGGCTTCTGAAAAAGCCCGACTTGGCAATGAAACCTCCAATACCTCGATTGAGCAGGTGCTCGGCTACATCAACCGACGTCGTATCAAAATATATGCTCCTCAGGTTCGACAGGTTTCCACATTTTGGTTGGGTCGGCAACGTCGAATTCATTTCCTCGCTAAGCTAATATTGGCAGTCGAAACGGCGAGGTATATCTCCTGTCATTGGTGACATGTACGCTACCCAATATAAGCACCGTGTCACGAATGCCATATTTTCCTATACATCTTTCAATACACGGCTGATATTTGGTCTTGCGTGAAAAACAATCAATCCATCGAACTCTGTCTAGAGTATATCATGGATTCAAAAAACCCCTCAATGCTACGTGTCAAGTGACATTCTCTCTACCAGAGCATCTGGCCAGCAAACAGACAACTCTTCCAGTATCACTTAGGAGACTTCTCATCCCATGTGGCATAACTTTCTCGAAATCTGGCTCAAGCATCACAACGCCCAGTTAGTTAGTGCTAGCACGGATGAAACCTTGCGCAACGGGAGGCTGCAGCAAACATTGACGGGGGAGAGCAAGATCTGAACCACAAAGTCCCATGTATTTCTTGTCCCACTCATGTGCAGCTTGCCTGGTCCCGGTGTTGATCATTGCGTATATCAGATCCTGCCCAGATTGCGTGAGGCGTGCATCTGCCGGGAGTTCGAGTGGGGAAATTTCAACTAGGGAAGGACCAAAGGCGAGTGGCCTCCAGCCGCCCACGTCGAGGACTTGAGAAATTGTCTTGCAAATTGCACGTTTGTGGCATTTCTGAAGCTCATGGTTCTGAATCTCGAATGGAACTTTTGTGGACCATGAAGCTCGAAAGATCAATTCTCCTGCATGGCCTATATATATCCATAGACACAAAAAGACCACTACCCGACACCGATCCCATCACACTATTCTCGGTCCGAGAACCGCCATCAAGATTCCGAAATATTCGCTCAAAGAGGTTCTCAGATCCAGGCCGCGTTCTCCGTTTTCGGGATCTTCAAGGATATTGGATGTCGATGTCCCGATTTGCTAAGCTGCAGCTGCCAGTCCCCGATGTCAATCTTCGGTATTCCAATCCGCCTGTCAAAAGCCCCCATTTCCAGAACAGGACGCTTACGCAGCTTTTGAACGATCTCTTCAGCAGCATCTCCAAGCCCGAAATCATGATTAGTATCCTTCATCTACCGTGAGACGGGTTTCTGGGCTGTTACTCTCATCTGTCGACTCTCCTGCGGATCTGGTCGTGAAAGGTCAAGCCAGGTGCTCAAAACAAGATTTTCTTTTCTCAATGTTGCTAGTTGCTTCTAATACGATACAATGAGAGGGCATTCCCAATTCTCGGAACCCGGTACATGGCATCAATCAGCAACGAAGCCGCCGTGGTTCATGTAAGTGGGAGTATGCAGATACGGACTGATATAGATGCATCTACTGATAACATGAAAATGGTAGATTAGATGGATAGCTGCGGGGTTGAGAGAATTCATGTCATAACCAAACACTGAGATAATCTGAGGCCGAGTTCTTGGTAGAATTCAGAGCGGTCACAATATAAATCAATTTGGATAAAGCTTGGTGCCATACTGAGAAACTAGTAATTGCGTACCGTAAGGTAAACAAACCCAAACCTGATTCTCAGCTTTTCATAATTCTAGCTTCAACCTCATAGAATGTAGAATATATATTGTTACAACTAATCAAGTGACTTGGTCAGTACGTGGAGTACTTCATCCCACGATATTTTTGGTGGCAATGTATCTCGTTTGCCACGTTTGAGAATGATCGATTTCTTGTAGACGCATTTAACTCATTACGATGAACAATATTACACAAAAAATGTCCATATTTGGATAGTAAATTTCTAGGAATACTGTATGAGCAGTCTCCGATGAAGTCTTCAAATAGATTCAACGTTAGGTGTAGTTACCACAGTATTTGAAGCCATTGCGTGTACCTCTTGATTTGTAACAACATTGGTCAATTCTGTAATTTACAAACAAAACATGCCAGGTCTGTGCAAATTTTGATTGTTGATTTTTCTCCAAAGAGTAAGGGCTGTGAACCCAAGGAAGATAACCTCAAGGTAACTGACTATATGGGTAAGCAAATGTCAATATCTTCTGCCCATTCAAACATCAAATTTCTTTAGAAAGTCATGTTGAATTTCAAGTAGCTAGCTTGATCTTTCCCTCGTCATCATAAAATATCTCTTTCACCTTGACGCTACGCAAATGATTCTTTCCAGAAAGCGATGTGTCATGGTAGAACAAGTACCACTTATCCTTGAACTCACAAATGGAATGATGTGTAGTCCATCCCTCAACTGGATTCAAAATCCGCCCTTGGTATGTGAATGGTCCGTATGGAGTGTCTCCGATGGCATACACCAAGAAATGGGTATCTCCAGTTGAATATGAGAAGTAGTATTTCCCTTTGTATTTATGCATCCAAGCCGCCTCAAAGAATCGTCGTTCGTGGTCATCCGAGCTCAAGAGCTTTCCATCAACATCCAGAATCTCTACTTCCTTGATGTCGGTGGAGAAAGAAAGCATATCGTCGCTCAATTGAGCAACCCGAGGAGATAATGCAGGCCCGGATTGTGGCTCCATTGACGAGTATGCCTCCCGATCAAACTTTCCACTCTGCCAGCACTGAAGCTGTCCACCCCATATCCCTCCAAAGTAAAGATATGCCTTTCCATCTTCGTCGACAAAACTGGCGGGATCTACGCTATAACTTCCAGCAATTGGTTCCGCTTCGGACTTGAATGGGCCTTGAGGAGAATCACCGATGGCAACACCAATTCGGAAAATGCCTTCCTTGTCGCGGGCTGGAAAGAACAAGTAGTATTTCCCGTTCTTGAATGCAGCATCTGGAGCCCACAACTGTTTCGATACCCAAGGAATATCTTCTGCCTTCAACGCCACGCCATGATCTGTGACTGGTCCGCCAATTGACTCGAGGGAGAGAACATGATAATCGTTCATATCATATTGGTCGCCATTATCGTTGTCTTTGATGTCGGTCTTTCGATCGTGAGAAGGATAGACGTATATTTTCCCCTCAAAAACATGCGCAGACGGATCTGCCGTGAAGATATGACTGACAAGCGGTTCGTTCGCCATGATTGTTGTCTTGATTAAGGAAATGGTATTGAGGTTTGATGCTCAGAGAGGGGTATTGAGGGGTAGATAGGCCTGGGGAAGAACCTACGATGCAATTACCAACTGAGGCACACTGTCCTTTTTGATCACTTTTGAAACTCTGGTACGGCTATAGTCAAGTCCCCATTTTTGATCTAATCCCCAGTGTCCGCTCGGCCATTCATCCCGTTGCTGGATTGGGATGGGAACTGCTTCCTATGGAGACGCGAGAGGGAGTGAATGTATTTATCCGGACCTAACCGGGTAAATTGACGAGCCGCCTGTGGTTCACATGTGGCGTTCAAGTTGTGGCTTAGCGCGCCAAGGCTAAGTTGAATTCAAGCCTCTACTCAAGTAAGGTACCAGAAACCTCCTACTCCGCGCTCCTCTCATACATCACCACTTCCGAACTCAAACTACGACCAAAGAGATCAACAAGTCATGTCTCCATCAACCGTCAACGTCTTGCTGACGTCCTTTCCTGGACTGAATCTGCCAGCGACTCTGTCATTACCACTTCGCGCAGACACCACTGTCTCGGAACTTCAATCACGCATTCACGAGCGCCTTCCTTCATACAACGATCGCCTTATTCTCACGACCCTCTCAAATAAACAACTTCCTACAAAGTCAGATACTTGCGTCTCCGAACTCCTCTCTAGCCCTGAAGATGATTTCCTTTCTTTGCGACTCTCGGCGCGATTATGCGGTGGCAAAGGAGGATTCGGATCGCAACTGCGAGCAGCAGGTGGTCGCATGTCCTCGAAGCGGAAGAAGACAGGAGACGAGAACGCATCAAGTCGAAATCTAGATGGCCGTCGGTTGCGAA
The DNA here is from genome assembly GCA_900536445.1 of Hymenoscyphus occultus. NCBI lineage: Eukaryota > Fungi > Ascomycota > Leotiomycetes > Helotiales > Helotiaceae > Hymenoscyphus > Hymenoscyphus occultus. Next base: position 17,579 of record UNPT01000040.1, read on the forward strand.
CTGTAAATGAAGCAAAAGCCTTAGCGGAATACCTGGCCATCAAACCAGATATGGCTAAAAGGGAAAAAGAAGAGAGGAGGAAACGCTGGGAGCAGGTTGTTGAACTGGCAGAGCGCAGAGAGGAGGAGTTGAAATCAGGAAATAAGGGAAAGGTCGATGGCAAATGGGTTGAGGATAAAGAGGAAGCAGGCGAGAGAACGCGAGAAGCGGTTTTAGCTGCCATGAAATCCGGAAACTACAAGGATAACTTGGTTGAGACTACTGCTAGACCTTCAGCCTCTGGTAGTTCGGGAAGCGAAGATGATGCGATGGGAGGAACTAGTTCGAAGGATACAACACCTCCATCAGACCCAGCTCCCAAGCCCAAAGCCAAGACATTCTTCGGTTTTGATGAGGATGATGAGTTTATGAGCGACTCTGACGAGGACGAGGGTGAAGAGGATGACGATCAGCCTACAGAACCCGTCCTTCCGGATGTCATGGAAGAAGATGAGGCTCCCGAAGAAGTTGTTGAAGAAGTTATCGAGAAGGAACCTACGCCCCCTCCAGCAGCCGCTAAAGGCAAAGGGAAGGCAAAAGCAAAAGCGGCTCCTAAAGCCAAAGCAGCGCCGAAAGCGAAAGGAAAGGGAAGAGTCAAGAAAGCTTAAGTATTTGTTTTTATTGATTTGAGCGTGGCGTTATTGGTATTGCTGATGAGGGAAACTGGGGAAAATGTATAATACCTGCATAGTTCCCAGAGCGTCAACTGAATCTACATTATGGATTCGTTCAATAAACGCTTCAAGTATATATCTCCCTTGTTGTGATGTAACAGTGAATACTGGGAGTAGAGTAGATCACGCCAGGACCCCACTTTTGACTACTGTATCTTCAGCCACTGATAGGAGCTCCATCTACAGACAGTACCTGCGTACAACATCATCCCAAACAAGACTGCCTTCAACAACATCACAGCACCATGCGATCCAGTCAGTTAAGATTTCTGGCAAAGCCACGTCTCCCATACCTCCAAAATGCTCCCACGATAAGAACATTTTCAATCTCGCAATATAGAGCGATCTTAACTACGGAGATGTCGGAGAAGCAATTGGGATCTATTCAAGTAAACCGAGCGAGGTTATGGAGAGATTTACATGCGACCTGTGAATGGGGAAAGGGAGAGAGATGGGGAGAGTATGTGTCTTTTCTACTTGTATTTGGTGATTTTTAGGCATTGATTGTTGTTTGCTTAATGTTACGCTCATTGCTATGAATATACCTTTTCTTACAGTTGCTTCAAATGTTTCTGTGTACTTTTTACTCATTTTTGAGTGGAGCATTTCATCGAAGGGAACACTTGTTGCCTGTAATGTGTTTTCTTGTACGCCTATTCGTATACTAGCTATCGCTGGGACTCTTTTCTTCCCATCGCCGATTAGCCGGACTTTTCCAAAACACGAACTTATTTTCTATTGAGTTACTTCCTGACAAAATACAAGTGTACCAACGGATATTGGAATGTCTCGTCTCGCATTATCCGACTCCGATAAGCAGGCTCGAGATTGGTTCGTTGAGACGACAAAAGATTTAGGCTGTGAGGTGAAAATTGATGAAATGGGTATTTTCAGTCCCAAGTTCATTTCATTCAGGCACTGATTTATGGGTCTTAGGGAACATATTTGCCATTCGTCCTGGGAGGGATAATTCGAGACCTCCTACTTATGCTGGGAGTCATTTGGATACACAAGTTAGTGAGAGAGAGAAATACTCGATCGAAGTGTAGAGTACTGACAGCTATCAGCCAACTGGTGGACGCTATGATGGCATTCTTGGGTGAGTGAAAGTCGAAGGAAGACTGAATTGAGGCTCGGCTAACGGGATTCTAGTGTTCATGCTGGAATCGAAGCGTTAAGGACCATGAGAGAAAACGATATTGAAACCGAATATCCAACTGGTTTGATAACAAAATCAACAGACCCAGTAATCTCACTAAACCTTCACAGGAGTAATAAACTGGACCAACGAAGAAGGAGCCCGCTTCCCCATTTCCATGGTAGCAAGCGGTGTCTGGGCCTCAGCAATTTCTCTCCAAAAAGCCTACTCCCTCCCCTCAGTCTCCGATAGCGAAACTCAAAAATCCGCCCTCGAAAAGATAAACTATCTCGGCTCCCTCCCAGCAAATCACAAGATAAACCCCATAGGTGCCCATTTCGAGCTACACATTGAACAAGGCCCCATCCTCGAAAGCTCCAGTGGAAAAATTGGCGCCGTGGAAGGCGTACAGGCGTATAAGTGGTTCACCATCACAGTCAAGGGACGAGATTGCCACACTGGAACGACGGATTTTGGCAATCGATCGGATGCTTTGTTGTGTGCTGCGAAGCTTATACTGCATAGTCACAATCGAGCGGCCGAGAAAGGGTGTCTGGCTTCTACGGGGATTTTGGGGTTGAAGCCTGGAAGTACGAATACGGTGCCTGGATTTGTGACTTTTTCTTTGGACATTAGGTCGAGGGATGATGGCCAGCTAAGGGAATTGGAGAATGTTCTGAAGGAGGAATTCGAAAGAATTGCAAGAGGAGAGGATGTTGGTGGTGTTAATGAGAGAGGTGTCAAAGGGAGGGGATGTAGTGTTGAGTGGCGACTGGATACTGACTCGCCAGCTACCAAGTTTCACGAGGATTGCGTGCGATGTGTTGAAGAGAGTGCGAAGAGTCTTGTAGGAGTTGAGGATGGGATTCAAGTCCAGAGAATGACTTCAGGTGCTGGTCACGATAGGCGAGTTTTCATTCTACACTTTCTACCACTCCCGGCTAACTTCCTCTCTAGTGTGTACACAGCGAGACATGCTCCAACTTCCATGTAAGTAGTATCCACACAGACGATCGTCATCACTGATAATTCTAGGATCTTTGTACCATGTAGAGATGGTGTTTCTCACAACCCAGCCGAGTACTGCAGTCCGGAGGATTGTGGAAACGGAGCCCAGGTGTTACTTGGTGCAATGTTGAGATACGATCGACTCCTGGCACAACGAAAGAATTGAACGGTTGCTTAGATTGCGGATTTCATTCATGTCCACCAACCATCCTTGGGGAGAAGATTAGTAGATCAAAACGCCTTAAGACTCAGTACCCGATGATTCTACCAAGCAATTTCCAATTTGTGCAGGATGCGATTCCATAGGATTACCATTATGGGTCTTCTCCAGCCTAAGGAAGACATCGAACCTCTCACAGAAAGCGGAACAAGTATCAAACTAAAGCCGGAGAGGAGTCTCCTCCAGAAAGACCACATAAGAGAATTTGCCAGGATAGTATAAACAAAGCAAACTCCATAAATCGATGAAAATGATGAACAGACAATCAAAAAGGAAAAGGTTGACCAGGAAGTTTCTCCTAGGTATTCATAGCTTAGCTTGATTTCAAGACGAACATATCACCCTTGACTACTTACTATCTAGAGGTTGATAGGTAGGCTAATTCATGTACAAGAAATCCTCAAAACAGTTTCTTTCTACTTGTAGCCTCTTGTAATATTATACCTGCTCCTCACATTTAGATATCAGGAAAATCTGGTAAAGATCCCCTGAAGTACTTGATTTACAGGGAACATGCACATGTGTGATATCTCCAGATGTGGATATCTCTTCCTCCTTCCTCAATCATAGAGAACCCGCCGAAGCAACGTTCTTTTTGTTCAATTACCTTGAATATGCCATTACCAAAGGCGTCACGATCAAGAATGTCTTGCATCTCATTACAGCCCCCCAAATCCATATCAGCCATCATTCCCTCCAAATCCCGCTCTAGCTGTAGAGACCTACACTACGCCATGCTTCGCATTCTTCTACAATATGGTTACGGCTGAGCGACGTTTTTGAACTTAACTGAATCACTGAATCACAGAAACACCGACAATGGGCACGCAAATCACAAAATCATCACCACACGTCACAGCGAATATCATATCAAGTCCTCAACAAATCAATTTCCATTCCCACAAGTGTAAAGTTACATAATTCCTACAGGCCCCCCACCCCTGCCCCTCGTCCTCGTCCTCGTCCTCGGAGGGACGGAGGGACGGAAGTGAGTCCACGCTATTCAGAAGACTGATTAGCAAGTGAACCATATATCTCGAGGGCCGAAATCATAAATCTCATGGGTTATTACTCTGGAATCCACTTACAAGTTTCTCGGGCTGCAAAGGTGGTTCTCTTGCTCCGAGTCTTGAGGACCTTGCCACCATACTGGGCGATCAACATCATTGCATTTTCTCTGGGAATGGTAGGCAGGGCAGGACACCAGTAATCACAATCGACTTGTCATCGAAAATGTTACCCTTTCCCGCCAGCAAAGCTTGGATATTAGCTGGGAGGGGGCCTTTTGGGGGGCATTGCCTTCTCGGCGAGCTGCTTCTTGACGGTATTGGCCTTTGGTGCGGGTGGTGACTTTCACGTCGGTTTGGCCATCGATCTCTAAGTGCTCGAGCCGCTCGTTGGCAGCATCGAGGGTAGTCTCCTTCTCGATGGCGGGCTTCCTTAACCGGGACCCGGACCCGGACCCTGGTTTTCCTATGGTGCGTTAGTTGATCAGTCTACAGTTGAGGGTTATCATGTGAACTGACTTCGTCGCTACCAGACGCCCACCGACCCCGGTCTTTTGGTTCATCGTAGAGTGGTAACCATCTGCAGAGCCCCATCGACAATGCGACCATCAGACCCCCCGTGTATTTCCCGTCCATCAGCATTCAAAAAGGAGGGGTTTAGAAGCGCCCTCGGGACCGGTACCGTACATGGATGGAGGTGCCACTATCCCACCGCCCATCATTCCCTCCTCTCCTCCAGCATCCGGTGATTGGGCTCCCAAGATTTCCTGAGGGATAGGAGAATCAACGATCGGTTGATCACCATGCATTTCGAGGAGATTCGGGTTGGACGCCGAGTGAGAAGTAGCGTGAGTCGTCTGATTGGATTCCATCTCATTCTCTGACCACAGAAGAGATTGGACCTTTGTCTCTCCTCTTGATTCTCGCTGTGCGCTAAACGTTGCCAGACTATCCAAGGATCTTGTGCCAGATCCTGGACGTACCATGTCGTCGTTTGTGTCTTTGATGTGAAGTGTCTTGGAGCTTAGCGAGCGAACCTGGTAATTGCTACTCCTATGCCGTTGAGATCGAGAAGGCTGGCCGATTGTGCTATCAGAAACTCCACAACGGAATGTTTTTGGCTCTTGTAACGTCTAGTGTCATCAAAGAATCAGCATTCAATACTCAAAATTGGGCCAGGATGACAGGAACATACCATCAGAGTCCAGCAAGTTTGGTGGGCCAGATGGTGATTCTCCACACCCGCTGTGGTGGTGGCTTGACCAACGTTGACGCAGGGGCCTTTGAAGATTTTTTGACTGGAAGGATTAGCTTGTGCTATCTTATTCTGTGTATGAAGAAAGAGAGGATGTCTACCTTTTCTGAGATTCTGTGGTGCAATCGTGGTTGGAGGTAGTTGAAGATGGTTGTGAGAGATACGTCTTGAGAGATTCTGTGCGAAAATCAGTCAGGCATCATGAGAAATCGGTCTTGCAAAGAGAGCTGTTGATGCGAAAACAGATCTGGGTCAACGCAGTAGAAGGGAAATCTCTTACCTGTTGAGATATGTGTGCAGTGTTGAAGGTGCGAAAGACAGTCCATGAAGTTGGGTCTTGTTTTGAAAGAAAAGAGGAAGACAGAGATCTTGCTCTTGACGCGTCTATATACGACATTTCAGACATATCCAGAGATTGATAGACTAGTGTGTGCTAATTTCCGGAGAAAGGCCGAAATGAGTTTCTTTGTCCTTGTCGCAACGCTTATCAAGAGAAATCGGTTAGAGATTCCTGAGTTGAAAATTGCGCATGCAAGTGATATCACTTGCTAACCTCTTTGGGTGTCCTTCGCCGCAAGAGCCACGAAGACGAAATGAAGATATTTTTGAGCAGTTCACTTGAATCAGAGTCATTGTTAGATACTATTTTTGCACCAACCAAAGAGGCGCCATACCAATGACTTGACGTATTTTGGATGATTGAGTCTTCAACTCTTCTATTTTTCAAATATTTCTGGAACTACCTGCTTGGACTTTAGTACGATGTCTTCAAATGCACATACACATACGTAAAGCAAGACTGAGACTTTCACACGTGAACATAGCTGAAGAAGGAAGTCTTGTGAGCAAGTAAATTTTCCACTCTGAGCAAGTACGTCAGCTTTAAGCGAGGATGGGTTACAATGTCGCAATATCCAATATCAGCCTTGCTCAACGTTTTGGAGAGCGAGCTTCCGAGCAATTGGAAGTACTTCATCTTTGAGTGAGGACGTGTGACAATGCCCAGTATCAGCCTTTCTTGACGCCTCGGACAATATACTTCATCTTTAAGCGAGGACGTGTGATAATTTCCAATATCAGCCCGCTCGATGCTTCAGAGAAGGACTTTTAATTGGCTCTGAAGAGACGGGTCATCAACGAGGCGCTTGCCTCGCTTCAAACTTACAGCCCTGAGAATCTTCAGAAGCAAGAATCACAGTAGGAAATAAGCATAGTATGCTGTGACATAGCGAGGTAGAAACTTCACCGCTTCACTAGCCTGAACCGGCAGTCGGAGTACCCATGCCGAGAATGTGCAAAGGCCAAGTGTAAGCCAATCCAATTCCGAGGTGTACTGCCTAGGCGGTCGTTACTGCTGAGCCACAAATGAAGGAGGAACAATTCATTGGCGTCCAGGCTGGGACACAGCTACTTAAGTAATTTACCTGTACCTGTAAATTGCTCGAGGAGAGGCTGTGAGAGGCTGTTAGAGGCTGTTTGTTGGTAAGAGGAAGTCTATTCTTGGACTGCACTGCTGGTACTCGTAGGCCCATGGAGAAAAAAAAAGCGAGTCCCCCGCCGACCCCGCCACCGCTCCCCATGCCGGCCTTCACGTGATAGAAATTAAGCTTTTGCAAGCCAATGACCATCCGGCATTTCGCAAGTTCCAAAGGAAGGGGCCAATGAACCCAACGGCCGTCATCGGCTGCCCCCCTCGCCCCCCTCCTCACCCCACCACGGTCATCGCTCCCTCACTAGACTAGGTAACACACGGCGTGCACCGCACTCTAAAACCTAAGGGTAATGCCTGCCATTTTTTCTGCACACCTACACCTGTAACTCTCTGCCCCAGCAGTCTCCTCTTCCCCACAAGACACCTACAGCCCCGACACCTACAGCCCCTGGAACCAGTAGAGTCATAAGCATCCTGAAATTTTCTGCCAAACGATTCATAAATACCACTCCCCCCATCCGACCGCCTTCATTCCACTTCAAACACAACCATCCTTCGCTCAATTCCACTCCTCCCCCACCACCGCATATACACCACCAAGATGTGTCCATCGTGCGAACCTACCGAGGCCGCTCCCACCAATGGACATGCCAATGGCAGTTCCAATGGCACCAGCAATGGTGCCTCCAACGGCAACAGTGCGTTGTCCTCTTCCAACGGTTGCGCCTCGATCAATGCTAATTCTTTCTGCCAGGCCACCCAGGATTCACCGCCGTCGAAACCAAGTCAAACCCCCATGCCCACCGATCGAATCCATACCAACCAGTTGGAGACTTCTTGAGCAATGTCAATAACTTCAAGATCATTGAGAGTACTCTTCGTGAGGGTGAACAATTCGCCAATGCCTTTTTCGACCTCCCCAAGAAGATTGAGATTGCTAAGGCCCTCGACGATTTCGGTGTGGACTATGTGAGTCATAATTGGAAATTTTCAAACATAGAATCATACTGACAGATGTGTAAAGATTGAATTGACTTCCCCTGCTGCATCCGAGCAATCAAGATCTGATTGCGAGGCAATCTGCAAGTTGGGCTTGAAGGCCAAGGTTGGTAACGCTGTCGAAGTGGGCGCGCAGAAAACTAATTCTTCCCAGATTCTCACTCACATTAGATGTCATATGGATGATGCTAGAATTGCAGTTCAAACAGGTGTCGACGGAGTGTAAGCTTTCCAAACATTTCCATTGTCTAACTCTTCTAACATGATGCATTTAGTGATGTCGTTATTGGAACCTCCTCTTACTTGATGGAGCACTCCCACGGAAAGGACATGACCTACATCACCAACACTGCCATCGAAGTTATCAACTACGTCAAGTCACACAATATCGAAATCAGATTTTCCAGCGAAGATTCCTTCCGATCAAACTTGGTCGATCTCCTCTCCATTTACTCCACCGTCGACAAGATTGGTGTAAACCGTGTTGGTATTGCAGATACTGTTGGATGCGCTTCTCCACGACAAGTTTATGATTTAATTAGAACTCTTCGAGGAGTCGTCAGCTGTGACATTGAGACACATTTCCACAACGATACTGGATGTGCCATTGCAAACGCATACTGTGCTTTGGAGGCCGGTGCCACTCACATTGATACTTCAGTTTTGGGTATTGGTGAGCGAAATGGTATCACTCCTCTCGGTGGTCTCATGGCACGCATGATTGTGGCCGACAGAGAATATGTTATGGGCAAGTACAAGCTCCACAAGCTTAAGGACATTGAGGATTTAGTTGCCCAAGCTGTCGAGGTCAACATTCCATTCAATAACTACATCACCGGTTTCTGTGCTTTCACCCACAAGGCTGGTATTCACGCCAAGGCAATTCTCAACAACCCTTCGACCTACGAAATTATCAACCCTGCTGATTTCGGAATGTCGAGATACGTCCACTTTGCTTCTCGTTTGACAGGTAAACAGTTTCTAATCCCATTGTCTTACGGCTGAATGCTAACAATACCTCTCAGGCTGGAACGCTATCAAATCTCGAGCAGCACAATTACAGATTGAAATGACCGATTCTCAATACAAGGAGTGCACAGCCAAGATCAAGGCTCTTGCAGATATCCGACCTATTGCTGTGGACGATGCCGACTCAATTATTCGTGCCTTCCACCGCGGACTCAAGACTGGCAAGGAGGTTGACTTATTACCAAACATGACCGCCGAGGAGAAGGCTTTATTGGCCGCCAAGGAGCAGGAGATCGATATACCTGAGAAGAGAGCGATTGAAGCAGAGGCAGTTGTTGCCCCAGCCAAGAAGGTCAAGGCATGAAATATTTCGCATAAAGGCTGAAAAGAAAGATTTCCATTCTTATTTATTTATGGAAAACGGTTTGCATTGTTTGGCTATTAAAAAGCCTTGATTTAAAAGGGTCGAGCAGGATGCTCTAAAAAGGATTTTCAGTTAGATGCTTGCATATAGCTGCCGATTTTCGAGTCTGGCGTTCTTACTTTTTTTCTTTCTGGTCCTAGTTTGGCGTATGGACGGGGGTGTCTGTACGGTATACGAAAACATAGTATGACAAAATGGGATACGAATCTAAATAAATTGATGTCTTTTACAAGTGAATGCTACGTCTCTTTGCTAAGATACAGAGACCTCTGACACCTATTGGATTTTACCAGCCTCTGCCTGGAAAAATCAATAGAACTGCCAATAAAAATTAACCGAGGGGGGTTCTTCCTTCTTGGTCAAGTACTTGAACCATAAAATTGTACTGAACCTCTCATGTACTCCCTTCCTACCTACCACTTTTAGATACCGTCGGTCATAGTACAAAGTATACTACGCAAGATGAGGCGAGGTAATATCGTGATCGCTTGTAGTTACAAGTATAGTTCGTGCCTTCTATTAAGGAAGTTGAGAGAGTTAATGGGAGTGGGAGTGGGAGTGGGGATGTGTCCTTTCTTCACTGCGCCAGACTGGTAGCTAGCGTTTGAGAGATGATTTGACTGTATTGTAGGGTAAGGTAATGTGGGCAGGGTGGGTGGAGTGTTGTGTGTGATTTGGTGTGATGTGGTGTGGTGTTCTTATTTGAGGAAGGGAGAGAGAGGGGGATAAGGTTGAACGGGTTAGTGTTTGTATACTTTGTTGATACTTCTTTTAGTGATGGATCTTTTTTTCTTTTTTCTTTTCTTTTTTTGGAAGTTATTGAAATATTTGATTATATACTCCAACCCGTAAATCTAACTTTAGAACTAGACGCCTTTGATAAAGTATTTCCCTGATTGAAAACTGATATTCGTTGACCCCGTGAATAGGTTGGGTAGGTAAGAGTAAGAGTACGCCTCTCTCTCCGCCTCGCCTCGCCTCACTGTTTAGAGGATATAAAGTAAACTCCAGTCTCCAGGGTATCTCTCACCCATCCCGCTCATTATTTGAAAGGCCAGTCAGCGTAAATTCCCGATACTCCATCCACCCATCCGCCATTTCCCAGATATATGAACGCCCAGACCCGATATGCATAGACCGAAAACGCCACGGAAGATATGGAAAAGAAATAGACTTAGCAAACTCCTTTAGGTTGCAGCTCTGCCACACCACTTGCCGCACTACTCAGCCTCCGAAACCCAGACACCTCCCTCTCCCTCTCCCTCGCATCTATACTCCCCTCCCCACTCCCCAAACTACCCCCCATCTTCCCCCGCGCCCTCAACCTCCTCACCTCCCTCCCAAACTCCCTGGGACTAACACGATCCTCATACAGCCTATCCAATTCCTCGGTCCCCAATCCCCGGGTCTCGGGCAACCACAGCCAAGCCATGATCCATAGCAGGACACTGGTACCCGCAAATACGAAGCCCGTTTTCGCACCGAGGTTCCCGGATCCGGGGCCGATGTTGTACATGTAGGGGGTGACGAAGGCGAAGAACCAGGAGGTGAGGGCTTGCATGCAGATCCCGATGGATTGGGTGGGCTGGCGGAGGGTGTAGGATGAGAGTTCGGGCGACATGGTCCAGGAGACCATGAAGGAGGTTATGAGTTGCCAGCTGATGAGGAGATTTCTGGGTTTCGTTAGCGAGGAAGGGGAAAGGAGGGAGTGAGGGAGGTATACAGTAAGACGGCAACGGCCCAGATTACCCCTTTGTTGTCTGTTACGTAGCCTAGTCCACCAACTACAGCCATCCCAATAATATTCCCCGACACACCAATGAGGTACAATGTCCTCCTCCCAATCCTATCGCCAAACATCCACGAAAGGGGTATCACAACCAGCGCCAGTGCAAAACCACCAATATTGATATCGAACCCCCGAATCGTGGGGAGCCCAGCAATATCTAGGAAATACAGATTCTGAGTCAAGAACGCGGAGCCGTTGAGGCCATTTCCGAACATCAAGAGACAGACTGTTAGGGTACGTTTGAGATCCGTGCCGCGGAAACAGTCTAGGTAGCTTGCTTGGCTTAACTCTCGCGCTTTTTGGAGTTCGGTGTAGATACTGTTTTCGAGATGGGCGATGCGTGCGGGGACGGTTTGGGGATTGTAGAGTCGGGATGCAGCGCGTCGGGCTTCTGGGGCTCGGCCGCGAAGGAGGAGGTAGTTTGGTGATCTGGGTTGTGTTAATGATATATACTTACTCATTGTTTTCTTGGGGACATGTGGAAACTTACTCGGGGACAAAGAAGAAAAAGATGATTGGGATTCCACCGACGAGCCATTGAAGTCCTAATGCTATGCGGAAAGAGATGGGGCTGGTGTTGGGAACTAATATACGTATGATTGTGAGTCCCATGCATTGCATGGCAATTGCGAAGTATGGGAAGCCTCCTAGTAAGATACCGCGAAGAGGTGGTGGGGAAATCTGACAGTATGGTAAGCATTTGATAACGAGTTTTAAGGAAATGATTCTTCGGAGGATTGAAGATCTTGCATACCTCTGAGGCATATGTCGTTCCAATACTCAAGAGCCCACCAACGGCTGCTCCGTTTATAATTTTACCCGCTAGAAGCACCCCATTTTGAGTAGCGAGGTATTGCAGAGTAACGCCCAAAACCTACCATGACAGTTAGAAAAGAAATACAAACCCGAGGAATGAACGGTTTGACTTACTGAAACAGTACCAGATCCCATTGCCGTATATCTTCTTCCAATTCTTTGTGAAATAGGTCCCGCGATCACAGACCCAACCACTTGTCCGCTGAAAGATGACAAAGTCAGTATTCCATCGTTTTCTTCTCAGACTAACCAAGCACCCAAACTTCTAGTATGAAGAAGGGAGTACATTTAATAATGGGAAACAAAGCTTACATTCCAGTCATAGATGCCCACAGAGAAGTCCATATTGATTCCAGATAATAAGAATTCGTCTCGTCCATATGGACTCCAAAATATCTCTGAAAGGACGGCAAAGCTAAAGTAGCAGTATTCGCAATGGTATCATAGCCCTATATCCAAAGTCAGAAGAGGAGTTTGCTTTTTGGATCTAATATACTTACCCAAGCAGCGGCGCAACTGTACGCTGCTAGGACTACAACAAAATTAGTTAGAGATTGTAGATAGGACGGAATGTATGAGCATACTGTAAAAAAGAGCAAGTTTATTCTGTTTACACGATTCCCAAACCCCATAACTTTTTTCCAGCTCCTCCAATTCCTCTCCTTGGCGTGCAAGCTCATCCTTGGAAGAAGCCGTCAGGGCGAGTTCCAGATGGTTAACATCGAAACGAAGTTTCTCTTGCGACATGTCAGACGATGTCTCTCTCGATATCCATATGGATGAGAATCTGAAAGCAGAGAATCGAGAGATTCCCGTCGCTAAATATTAGAAATGCAGAGCCGGAAAAGCTATGAACCTCTCGACTGACGATCCTGTTCAAACTTTGCGGAGTACCTTGTTCAAGTACCCAAGTAAGGCAGCATCGCACAAGCAGGGAAGAAAAGCGCAAGGGGCCATTCAAATGGTCGCCTCGCGATGCCAATGTGACGCTGTTAACCCCGACGTGACATGCATCTTGACCTCGCTATTACTCCGCACACCACGATGAACATGGAAGGTCGAGTAGTAGCCAATACCAGGTAATGACGAGCTCGTAAAAGCGAAACTCTGTTTGAGCCGAACTGGATTACCAATGACTGACATATCGATGTTATGCCTGGCATCTTTAGGATTTTTTCTAAGAATACACATCGTGATACAGACTCGTCACCGTGTCGGAGGCACCGAGGGGATGTTTTCGGAGACACGATCCGAACCGGTTGCTTGACTGCGTGCTGCACTGCTGCAAAACTCCGAAAGTCCCGTACTGTCAGTTAATTTCCGGGCTGCGGCAATCTTCTGATCTTTGTTGAAACTTGGACGATAAGATGTGCGAGGTACTTCCGCTTTCGAAGTTTTGCCATGGAGAATGTCTCGGGTCAATATGAAAGTTGACGATGCCATAGTGAAGACGACGTCGGGACTCGGCAGGTTGCAATTGCCCAGCATTCTGTGATGATTCCCCACGACTGTCCAATCAGGAACTGGAATTAATTCCATTTTCCAAAGTCCGAAAAGGGGTCCATGCAGAATAGAGCAGCTCAAACCAGGTCATTTCAATTGGCATACGGAGAAGGCTATTCTATGGGGTTATACCCTAACCTTACCTTTAATATAACATGCCTTATTGAAGACGTCGACCAAGAACCCTTATTCAGGGACCCAAGAAGCCCTGACATCGTTCCGCGCCCACCACGTCAGATTTTAATCAAATATGTATTGTTCTAGAAGGTATAAAATGATTCGAATTCCTCATTACGAGATGCGAATATTTGTTTGTCCTTCCCAAGCTTTCTTTATATATTCGAAACTTTCAGGTGATTCTTAATTGATTGATGTTGCTGGTGGCCAGAGGGGTTACGAGGGCCTCCGATTACAAGTATTCTGAATTCAGCCTCGTGTTATAGATTGCCACTGAAAGTATAGCACAAAGTATAACCCCGTTCTCGGGTTGTAGGGCTTATTTTGAGTTATGCGTAACGTTTTACTAGCACCAGTATTGAAGACTATACTGTATGTTAACTTTGTTTAGATACGATTCCAACGGAATTCTCTGATGTACCGAGACGCGATGACTCAAATTATGTATGACTTACAGTGCCATCTTCCGCTATCTCGCTAAAATACTGCCATTTAATTCCGCGTTCTAAATGTAAAGCCGCCAGTCTCGCCTAGATACCGGGATCGAAGGAAGCGTATCGATAAGTGTAAATTTACCTTTTCTCTTTACTCTACCGTAGCAAATCGCTTCTAAGGAGACTGGGTGGGGTAGAGGGGCGGGGAGAACGGAACAGTGTAAACTAGTGTAAGCTAGTAAACAAGAGGCTCCCACTCGCCAAAAGTCCTTCTCCTCATACGTAGAAGATTGTGATGAGCGTAGCTTACAAAGATCTCTCTAGGGATCCGCAGAAAGCTGTACTCCGAGTGGTTCGAGAGGTGATCTTGCTGTCTACTTCTACTCCACCGTTCCAACCTCCTCCCTCCCCACCCATGCTACTAAGAAGGGATCTACCACGGCATCTCTAAAGATAACTATTTCATCAACTGCCGAGTCAGGGAGACGTTTCCTACTTCTTAACTTCGTAGCTTCTCTAATCAATAAAGCGAGAAGTATACTCGTATGGCGTATAGAAACCACGTAACGACTTAATATCCTCCCGAGAAGTAGTACTAGACAAGTCTTAAACAAAACATAATTATTATTAAAAGTGGATTATACGACTTAAATATCCTAATTTCAGGGATTTACATAACTTTACTACCTTTATCCCTAGCCCTATTAGCACGCTACTTTTTTAAGAACTTTTTAGGTAGAAATAAACGTAGATAACTCGATTCTTATCGTCTACTACCTACGTAATCGTCTTAAGTTAAAGAGGAATTAACTACAAGGGATAGAAGAGATTTTTTTATAGGGGAATAGGTAGGAAAGTTATAATCTTACGGATCCCGGTGATTAGGGCATTTAAGGAGTATAATCTTAAAAGAGTTATCGAAGGAGAACTTTCGTTGTTTTACTCGTATGTTTAGGACTCCTAGTAGCGAGTTGTTAGTCGTGGTATATAGATTATAGACGTGGTTAAGTTATAAGTGTACTTCTTAGGATATAAAATTTTGGTTACAGTACCTAGTTCTTAATAAATGTTTATACCCGGAGGTATTTTCATGGAATGAACTTTTGTTAGAAGCTATGTTAGGATATTATTCAAGAAATGGTGTTTTGATGGATATGTGGTAATTAACTAAATAGCATTTAAATGCCAATGTTATTCAAGTATTGTGAGATGTTACTGATTAGAATTATAATTATAACTAGAATTATCAAACTCTACATTTCGTGATTAGGTAAGGTATGGCGGTTATTCCTATACAACAACGATTTCTGAATACAGAACGAGAATGAACAATAAATCCAGTGAGGGAATAGCAAGAATACAACTCCGCAGATCCCTCCGATCTGGCATTCATAGAATTACTATCTGGTACTATATCTTTCTCAAAACACAGTTCGATCCAACGATCTTGTTAGGAGAAGAGTAGCAAATGGCTCTAATCAGATAAGTAGTAATAATTCCATTTTATACTACTCTTTTCTTCACGGAATTGACGCGAATATGCCATGGATGGGTATAAGTAATATTAACGAAGTTCGCAGTATTATTATCTTTGTACTCTGTGGAGTAAATGGGAACAGGGAGGAATTCTATACATTGTTACTTGAATTTCAGATGGGATGGCAATGGCACCTGGATGGTCAAGCGAAGTGGGCGTGCAGCTGTAAAGTTTATGATGTGGTTGGATGAAATGACATACAAGATATCCGTATGATAACTCTAAGGCTAACTATTGGACGCTCCGTGGGATAAGTCTGAGTTAGACGTCCTTGTAGCGGGCGGGATTGACACCACATATAAGGGAGGTCAAATGACTGCGAGTCTGTGAATAAAAATACATATTTTACGTATATACTTAGGACATCATGCGGGGCTTTGGGATAAGTTTTGACGTTATATCACGGCTACAGGTAACTAACCCTAGGCACTTTTTTTTCGGTTAGTGGTGTTCGGTGATCCTCACAAGACTTTGATCTCTTACCGAAATACTACTTTTGCACTCGTACTCGAGTAGTCGCTTACTTTGAACTCGATCTTAGCGAAGGAAAGGGATTTTGTGCTACACCGAGCTTGTGAATTGAGTAATAGTATTGCACTCAGATTGGTGTGCTCAGCACACAAGCTTTTGGTGGCCAATTATTTGTAAGATGAAATCAAACCAAGACACAGACCTTTGAATGACTGACTGGCTTAGCCGGAGTAGGCAAATGAGCCCTAGACCCATTCATAAATGGAAGTCAACATCCTCTTGTGATTACTACCATAACCTGTAATGTTTGGACGGAATCAGAGAATAATGAAGCTGGCCATGGCCTCTCTCCTTTTCGTGGGAAAGGAGGTGATTAGCTAAAACAGTAAGGTTACATGCTGGCCTAGGTATTTGTGAATTGTACTCTTGCGTAGTATTTTACTGTTGTTTTAAAGACTAGTAGGTGTATCAACGTGATCTCCAAAACTCCTTCAACCTGGTCCAAGTTTCATGTGGGGGAATAGCTGTTGGTGGGGAGTTGAGTGGGCAGCCCAAGGGTGGCATGGGTGTCAAGGTGGCAAGGGAGGGGTGATCTACTAGTACCGTACGAAAAGTGATGATGTCCTCGTCGCGCCAGACTGACGTCGTTGGATGCTGACAGGTAAAATAGAATTGCGGAATGGCACAGCTACTGCAAAAGATATTTACTTTGGTTTCCGATTCCACAAAATCTCAATCAACAAAAGGAATAACCTGTTCATGTTTTCCCGTAATCTTACATATCAGACACATGCAAGAGGACGTTACATGCCTTTCTAAAGATATTAAATAATCGGTGTAACGGGAGGTACATGATCGCGGATTCTGCAGCTCCCACTCTCCCACTCTTGTCGGGCGTAAGTCAAGGTCATGGAGGGTTTAATATATATCATCCCCAGCATTGGAGTCGTAGAACGTGACCATGAACAGATAACTATTGTATGGTGTGGGTGGTCGTACGCCCGAGAGGTTGGAGTGGATTGGTTCATGAGGTAAAATGGTGTACTCGTAGCCTGCCTCGAGCTGCCCTGCTTGGGTGACGGTTGGGGGTTGAGTACAGTAGTATCATCGAGCAGAGCGCAGGGGGAGCCTTGCGCTTGCTTTTCAAGCCGACCAACCAGGCAGCTACCAGTTACCAGCTCTCTCCCTCCTAACCAAGGTTGAGGACAGTACTCGTACAGATACGTACACATACACATTCACATCCACACACATCCTCATCCTCTGCACGAAAGGGAAGTCTATACGCTGCCAGCCTCTCTTGGGCACGAATCTCCAAGCAGAACAACCCAATCTCAGCCGATCACCAATTCACCCATCCAGCCTTGCGAGAGCAATTGGAACTGCTTCGTCCATTGAGCCGCATGATAATCGACCCGACCATTCCCAACCCAAAACTGTGGCCAGCCGTTCCCCTTCGTTTCACCCGACACCGAAATCCTGTCTTCATCTTCGTGCAAAAGCCACTCACTCACTTATTGATACATGAGTTGACATCTCGAGTCACAGCCTCGCCCACACCACAATCGTTTGAATAGATGGCTTATGACGCCGCTGGTCGCCTCCGAGGCAACGGTGACCCGGGCTATTTCGAATCGAGAGATCCTTATGCTTTTTCTGATTACAACAGCGCATACCCTGACGACGAGCCACGAGATAACAACCCCTCCTCTCGTCGCCGAGACCGAGAAGATCGCTCGCGAGCTTCTCCTCTCCACCACGACAGAATGACCTCAAGCACCGATCGCTTTGAAGGGGCGAGTATGGATGGCGTATCTCCAGAGGTGATTGCGGCGCTGAGGGAGTCTCTGACGGAGCAGATTACCGAAAGGGTAAAGAAAGAACGTAAGTTGCATCCATTAACAAAGCAGCCTTGAAACATTCTAACACATGTGCGCCCGGTGTAGTGGTGGAACATTTAAAGCAAACAGGCAGCGTAGACGGACAAACGAGAGATGAAAATATGCAAAGGGAACACTCACGATCAAGCTCCTCTCCCTCTCCACCTCCCCGCAGAGTTTATACTCCTCCTTCTCCCATACAATCCACCAGAACTGCATACGGTCCACCTCCACCAATGGATTCTAGAAAGTCCCCACTTGGTAGTCCTCTAGAGAAACCCTCTGGGGTACGATTCTCCGACCGAGAGCCACGAACTCGTCCTGCTCCCAGTGGTCGAACTTACTCTACCGTCGAACTATCCACAATTGATCAAAAATGGGGCCGGTTGTTCGATAATCATGGCACACCTACACAGCGGCTGGGCGCGTTCTTGAGGGGCCTGGCGAATCATATCGTAGGTACTGTGCCAACATGAGAAGCTTCATTTTTAACAACTTTGCCAGGTTGATGATTTTAGCCCCAAGAAGAGCATAGTGGTAACACCAGCCAAACTCGCAACCTATTACTCAAACTATTCCGTGGGCGAGTCACTCGAGCCGCATCCATTTCTCAGTAAGTTAAATTGTCATTACATGTGAACACTGACTTATTGTATCCGCCAGCTATTTTCCGGGTACAAGCCAACGAACAAATATCACAACTCTATCGAGATATTGGTTGCCAACACCATCTAGTTCAAGATGATTTCCGGAACGAACCAACAATTCCGGCACTGACACCCCTTGGTTTCGCACATTTCATGACTGTAATTATCCTGGCATACCCCGAAGTGGAGTGGAAGAGACTTGAAATGGTTGTCAAGGATTTACCAATCGACGCAGATGGTGCCATGGTAGATGGAAAACCCGAACGTTTACCCAAGCAAATCTCTCGCCACCTTCTGCCGGAAGGAGAGGATTCTGATTCGAGAAAGATGCTCGACGACGCTGTGAGATACTTTTATGAGAATTTGGGAACAAGCAAAAAGTCTCAACCGACGATAACAAGTCCGTCTCTCAGCCGGCATTCTTCTACGACACAAGCAAATCAGTCGAACGCCAAATCGCAGCCTATTGAGAGGGAGCGGAAGCCTTATGCAGGCACTCCATCAACATCGGCTATCAAAGAAGAGGCTGTAAAGATTGAGCGTGACCGTCAGCCCTACAGTGCTCAACCAGGGAATGGCAAGGTTCACGATGAACCTAACCAGGGTACCAAAGCAAAACCGGGCCGGGCAAATTCCACGAGCCGTACCAAAGATATCCCAGACACCTCAGATTCACGACATCATCGAACACAAAGTACAACGAATTCCAATTACACGTCACTACCACGTGAGCGTGTGCAACCAAATGCTCGAAGAAACAATAGCCCACCTTTGAGGAGTTTCAGAAATTCCGAACCTATAGATCTCAACGCGGGCACAAATTATAGTGTTCCACCTCCCCCACCACCCTCCGCGAGTTTTGTGCCACCCTACAACCAATCTTCATTTTCCACATATAACACAGGACCATCCACTTCATTCCCGCCACCCCCACCACCTATTGACATCCGCCATCGCTCGTCAAGGGATGAGCGGGATTACCCTCCGGATTCCCCTGACGATTCCAGATTTGCAAATGGCGAATTCAATTCTCCTCGTGATGCTGAGCGTTATGATCGCTACCACGATAGCCGATCGAGTGATACATCTGACCACTATGGTATCCCTTATGAACGCGGGTCTGTCACCATTGACCCCGAAGAACGTGGAGCGCCGGTGGAAGAATGGTATCGAGATACCTCTAGGGGACCGGGGTACTACGGTACTAGAGGGAATGGATATTGATCCTTTCTTGCACTTACCAAGACTGATTTTACGCTAATTTATTTAATGTTGGTGATGGGTATGTATACCCTGTCACTATGTTCTTATTTTTAATTCTTTTCTTGCTTTTTCATGATACGATGAGATAAAATGAGAGATGTGTATTTGACGGCAGTTTGATTATTTGATTTTCTAGCATTCGAGATACCAGATACCGTTTTTTTCTCATTTGCAATTTCTTCTTCTGCTATTTGAAATGATTTTCTGATTTCGTTCTTTTCTCTTTGATTGGGGGCTGGTACCAGGATGGTTGATCATTTTTACATGGGGGGGGGGGTTAACGTTTTGTGAGGAAAAGTTTCGTTAGGGGGTTTTTGGGGCTGGGGAGTGGGTCGGTTATGGGGTATAATGGGTATAATGGGTATGTTGGGATTCGTTTTAGGATGATATGATATGATAGGATGGGATATGATAGGTAGCTAGTTGATGAGAATGCGAAATGTGGTTTCATTTATTGCTGTATCGATCTTGGATTCCTTTTCTAGCTGCTAGGTAATATCTAAACGTAGCCGCTCTCCCCTACGGCTTCTTGAATTTACCCTTAGACTCATATACTAATAACGAGATAACCGTAAATCGTACAAATTGTTTATCTACTATAACGGCTATGCTTATGCCTATACCCCCATATCCTCACTCTTGGACTACACGTGCCTAGGTATTTTTACGTCTAGGTAGGTAGGTATATATACTAATAACTAGTACTATCGTATAGGAATTAATATTACGTGGACTTACTTTCGTATGGGGTTTGTACCCTAGTATGTTGGTTTTGAGAGAGTGTGTGTGAGGGGGGGGAGTGGGGGTAGAGAGCGATATAAGGAAAGTATCTTAGTTATATGTATTACCTAGCTTATTATTTATTCTTAGATAGTAATATAGTACTAGGTACCTTTCTAAAAAGGTTATTGGGAGGGAAGTAGGTGTTAGGGTAATTGTTTAGGATTTACTTGTTTTGATTTTTATCTGCTTTTGCTTTTATTTCTTTAATTGTTTATTTATTTATAGTGGTGATTGGGGTTGTTAATTTAGATCTAATTTAAATAAATTAGAAATAATTAGTAGATTAGGCGTTTAGAGGAAAATAAATTAGATATAATTTAGATGCGTCACGTGGATCCGGAATCGGAATATCCAAATAGTCCGGGGGCGCCGCGAGCTAGCAAACTAATCTTTATTCATATAAACCAGCGCGTATTAGACCAGAATCCGGCTTTTCTTGACTTCTCCGACGTTCCCGAGGAAAGACTTGTTAAACTCGAGCGAACTTTTATACAAATGGAGGAAGAAGACGATATTAGTGAAGAAGAGATTAATAGTATCAGTGACGAGGACGAGGACGAGCAGGAAGATTAGTTACACTAATAATTCTGTCAATTAAGCACTTATTAACATATGATTCTTATAGTTTTTGCTATGAAATTTGTCTACTTTTACCCCTTTATTCACCTTAAAATTTATGCTAAGATCTAAATTTAAAGGACAGATCTTTATTTAGGTTAATTTATAAGTTTTTTAATTATTTATAATTTATCTAAATTTACGATTAACAACCCTAGTGGTGATAGCGAGAAGGGGTATAGTAAGAAGGAGTATAGTAAGAAGGAGTATAGTAAGAAGGAGTATAGTAAGAAGGAGTATAGTAAGAAGGAGTATAGTAAGAAGGAGTATAGTAAGAAGGAGTATAGTAAGAAGGAGTATAGTAAGAAGGAGTATAGTAAGAAGGAGTATAGTAAGAAGGAGTATAGTAAGAAGGAGTATAGTAAGAAGGGGGTAAGCGAGAAGGAATAAGGGTTATTTACTTTTTAGGGAGGGGAAAGGGAGAGGGGGGGAGGGAGTACGCTTATAGCCAAGAGATCTTATAATTCTACGATACGAAATAATGTAGACTAAAGCGGCTTTATCATCTAGTTCTTCCTACTACTGTATATAAAGTAACTTTTACGATTTACTATTCAGTTAACTTGGTTTAACTATTGACTCGGGATACTATACCCTTTTGCCTATTATATTTCATAGTTCAACCATATATGTCAAAATTCGAGGCCGGGCACAATACAAGGATAGAATAAGCGAAATAAGGAGGGAAGCTAGCTAAGGAGCAAGTAGACCCTGATCGAGTGGAAGCGCAGCCTCTAGAGTACTATGACCTTGGTAACCGAGAAAGGGGGTCAGGCAGGAATGCTAGAGTCTCGTGCTGTAACATGGTGTGTGCGCTTGCTTCGAAAAATTGGAATCATCATAACTTATTTCATTTCACTGCATGTAATAATGTCCAAAAAAAACACGAAAACAATACAGCAAACCCCTTCCCCCCCCCCGCCCCCCACCCCAAAAAAAAACCGTCCGTCCCCCCACCCACCGCCCAACAGCCCAACAGCCCTTCCACCCATCTCCTCCCATCCAACTACGACGTCAATATCTTGTCAGCACCGAACCACTTGCACAGAAACTCGAACGTGCCATCATCAATCAGCCCTTCCTTGCTAAAGCACTGCCCACCTCCTATGACCTGTCTCCACGTGCAATCGTGACACTTCGGGCCTGCAGCAAGGTTGCCGATAGGGCCGTTGTCTTGGTGCGCGATGCATGCCTTCTCGCCCTTTTCGTCGTTGAAGGTCTCGGAGCCGTCGCTGTTGTTGTCGAGGCAGTAGCCGAAATATCTTTTCCCCAGGGCGCCGGTGGTGAGGCTGAGGGTTAGGAGGGTGAGGTGGGTGAGACGCATGGTTGGTTGGTTGGTTTTTTGTTTTTGTATTTTTTTGAGAAGGTTGTTGTGGATGTGGATGTGGAAAAGAGTGAGTGAGTGGTATGTAAGAACGAACTGACTTATCCAAAGATAAAAGAGATGTCTTTCACTAGTTACCTAGCTGCTTATATATGAGAAATCCTCCATAAACCAATCCACGCCATCATCCGATCCCAAACATGGATCCGCACGCTACCCCCAATATAAAAACATTCTCGCGTCCTTTGTCCGAAGCGAAGCGAAATAACTGGATGGGTTTTTCAAGGGGGGCTTAACCTTGTTCCTCCCCCTTCGCCACCTTCGAAAAACCCTATATTGATGTCGTACCTCGTACCTGCTTTCGTTTGGGACAAAGCGCAAACGTAATCTTATCAAGTATATGAGAACCCCTATGCCATGAATAGACTAAAACGTGTAGTTAGGAGTTCGGATCGAAAAACGTCGGGTTTGTTTATTATTAAAATAGGAAGGGGAGGGAGGGTGGCTTGGAAAGTTTAATTTTTTTCATCTGATGTTTTATAAATTACTTAATTAAGGCTTAGATCGAGAAAGAAAAAGGTCGTTCCCTACCTTACCTATCCCAGTATAGTAGTACGGGTACGAGTGCCACTAAAAGAGGCATAAAATCTGCCTATTATACTGTCCGACAATATCTCGCTTACACTAAAAGCCCTCCCAAAAAGCCCACCCATTCATTCATCCTGAGGCAAAAAACCCCCTATACTCTCCAAGCCACCCCTCCTATCCCAACACCACCCACCAGCCCGTCCAACATCCTCAGTCCGACGTCATAGAACCAGCCGCACCAGCAGTCCTACAGAACATATCAAAAGCGCTACTCTCAATGAGGCCATCCTTACTATAACACTGTCCATCGCCATCCCGGGGCCTCCACACGCAATTCGTACAGATCTCAGGCCCGAATTCCATATTCACGTGCATTTCGCACGCTTCCTTGCCCGCTGCGTTATTGAAGATGGTCAGGGCGCCACTGTTGTTCTTGTCGAGGCAGTAGCCGTACCATTTTGCTAGGGTGCCTGTGGTGAGGGTCAGGGTGAGGATGGTGGTGGTTGTGAAACGCATTTTTTTAGGGGTTGAGGTTGAGATGATTAAGATAGTCTGGGTATCCTTTTTTGTAGAAGTGTAAAATAGTGAGTGGGAAAGAGTGGTTGTGTGAGAAGTGTGGTTGTCCGAAAAGAGTAACCTCTCTCGCGGTTATTATACCGGATTCGGACGCCTATATTATCCGATAGTAAACATGCTGGTGCCTGGATACGCTCGCTACTATCTAATAGAAAATATAAAAATAATTATCATCCATCTACAGCAGTTTTTTTTAGTTCAGAGGTTAGGTGCCCTTTACCCTAGTCCTGCCCTGTCTAACGAGTAACTTATCCCCTCAAGGTAGCATATATACATCTGTATTTTGAGGCTAGTAAGAGTAATACCTAATTTAAGTCCTATATATCTATATCAAGTATCTCCTCGATACTTATTCCCGTTAATATATTGGATATCTCCTTACAGAGACCTTTCTTTCTAAGGACATACTGCCGAATAAAAGCTATGGATAAATAACATGGAATGGCATGGTATATAAATTATAGGTATAAAAGAAGTGGGCCGAGGGGAGGTGTAAAAAAAAACTTATATAATACAGTTCAATAGCTTAAGGTCTAGGAAGGTAAGTAGTCATGTGCCATGAAAAATACCCGTATACAAACATCTTATACAACACAACGATAATCAGAGTCAAGTACAAGGACCAAATAGCACTCCCAAGTTAACCAGAGCACATTACCAATTCTTTCAAAATGCTAATATCACAAGTGACAAGTAGAACCCCTTTCTTAATTAGAGTATTGTATTGCAATCAATTATGGTAAGAAACGTTTCCCCGAATCTCCCAATATTTTCGCTCAAAGACATCATGTGAATTATGCAAAGCTAGTGTCAGCAAGTGAGTTCCCATTCCCGGATCACTTGAAGTTCCGTTGCAAATTCTCAAATCTTTTTGAAATCCCTTCCACGTATTGATCGCCAGTTGAGAGCACCGTGAAACATTTGCAGCAAATGAAGAAGAGAAAAAAGCCCTGAACTCAACGCTGGTCACTCCACAATCAGAACCTGGCGGCATGTACTTCCCAGTCAAGGTAATCAACGCGGGAGTTTTGCAGCGAATAAAATAAATGAAAGAAAAACGCCGTAACATCAACGCTTGTTGTCGAAAAGTCAGTGAAGACCTCTCAACGCAGAACGTGTATCAAGTAGACGCATCAAAGTACCCTGACCCTCGCTTGATCTCCCATGATTCAACAATATTCATAATCATCGGAGTCGGAATCACCCTCAATACCGTATCTGACCTTTTGAGGAGCCTGCTTAATGGCTGGTGCAGGGGCGGGCGCTGATCGTGCTGGTACAGCTCGTTGTGCCTAGAAAGAAAAGTCAGTTTGTTTGTACAAGCGGTATAATAAGACAAGAGCTTACTGGTCGCCAAACGTTACTACCACGCTGTACTTGAGCACCTCCAGCTGTCGAAAAGGCACTCTGGCCACCTGAAATCGAGGGAGTAGTGATAGAAGGATTGCGGGTTTGATAGTGGTGGTTACCCTTGTTGTCCCAAGCTAGATGGATAGCAAAGAGTCAGAAACCACAAAATCTTGTATATGTATTGATACTCAAGGTGAAAGCCCGCTTACATTCATAATGAATTGGTTCTGGTATCTCTTCGACACTATCCCACACCACAACACCAGGTGCCGGCTTTTTCTCTTGTGTCTCTGATCCATAAGGATTTGAAACAGATGAGGCTACCGAAGTGGACTTGGAAGGACCTTGAAGGTGTCTTAGGTGTGGCGGAACATACCCGTCACTGCGGCTGTTGATGTTGAGTGAGCTCATCTTATCGACGACGCTTGAGTCTTTAGTAGTAGTAGTAGGAGGAGGATTGAACCAAGCAGCCGGACCAGGGGCGGTAGCCTGATTGCCACTTTAGGAATATTCTTTTTCGCTACCCAGAAGGGGAAACTTACATTGCTAAGAAGATCGGTACCATCATCTTCTTCTGCGGTCTCGGTCTCCCATTGACTCTCCGAACGAGTTCCGTCTTGGACAGCACTACCACCGCGTCCCAAGTAAAGTTCTTCATCCGGTGCAAGCAATCCTCCAGGAATTGGTCCTGTCGCAACACCTGGACCACCAGTTGCCTTCCAGTCGGTACACTCTAAGCACCACTGTCGATGAAAATTAGCTTGGAACACAAATCAATGAGGCCGATACTTACGTGGCTTCCATGGGCACCTCGCGCGTTCTTGCTAAACTTATCGAGGGATTTGACTTCAGAGCTGCCACAACGGTCAGTTCCACACACGGGGACAATTTCGTATCTTAAACTGCCAACAACTTACCATGGACCCTCACATTCCATTTCCTCTCGTCTGGAAATAATCGTTAGCATGGGATTGATGAGGAGCCAAGCTGCAGATGACATACTGGTCAACGGTACAGCCCTGGCATCGAAGCTTGCGCGTGTTTCCGCGACGAACCTCGTTCAGTTGACGGTTGGAAAAGAGCCCATTGTGCTTCCACTTTTGACACTGGATGCAACGAAGTTTGGCTGGGAGAGTGATCTCTTTTAGTCTGGTTGAATGTTAGCGGAGGAAAGCAAAGCTGCGACGGTTAGAGATGGACTTACTTGGAAGCAGAGAGGTACTCGATGGTCATCTTGGCGGCTTGATGGGATGAGCTGAATATGAAGTCAGATATATGACGCTAAGAACGTCCAGGTATCCACAATCGTGAAGGAAGCAAGAGGCGCAAGAAGGGATTGAGACAAATAAACGAAGTTAAAGACAGAGAAGTGGATGGTGTGAGATGTAAGATAGGACGATGATGTAGCTTTGTGAAGTCTCCATTCAACTTACTAGATCTACAGAGGGGCTGAGATAGAGTTTGATATCGCAAGGCCGAGGCTGCGATGTCGCGTTTGCAGTGAACAGATTTGAAATTGGGGTGAATGAATGAGATCCCGATAGACTGAAGGATGATTATGATGTAGATCAGAGCTCAAGTCGGTACGAGTACTCAAGATGATATGAAGATGTTGAGGGGATTGAGGAAAGAGATGGAGATGGATGGTGGAGAAAGAGGAGGTTGATGGTGGTGAGGAGGAGTGTGAGGTTGTTGAGAGCGAAGGCGTCAGATTTTCTGAAGCGGGAACTATAAATCCGTCGTCGCGGCAGGAGCCCAGACGCGTTTGCGGCTACCTTGCCTTGCCTTGAGGCTAGCGACGGGAAGTCGAACGTGGCAGTGGAAGGCGAAAGTAAAAGTGAAGAGGAAGGAACGACTGACGGCTAGGGCTGCCGAATGGGAAACTCAGTGTTATCTTATCTGGCGAGCAAACAGAATAGCAATTACTGTCGAGACCCGTGGATCCTAGTACAGTTGTTGCTTTTTCCGAGTCTCTTGAAGCAATTGATTTTGATACAAGTTGGATAATTGTTCTTTCCTCCCGGTACTCGACTGTGGTATCGCATGCTATCCTCAGCTTCAGGTGGGAAAGTGAAGAATTGGGAGCATGAAATTTGCAGGTGAACGAAGGTGAAAACCTCCTCCTCAACATTGAATTCCGAGACTTAATGCGATACTGTATCTATAATATAACAGTACTGTCCCTCTTTGCATAAGTCTCCTTCTCCTATCTGGCAGATGCCATCACGGAGAAAGTTCCTGTCTTCCTGTGCCTTAATCTACTTCATAAGACAATGCAATTCGTATGTCAAGCCCTCAGGTAAAAGCAAGGATAATTCACTAGATACAGTTCCGCATGAAAGATGTATTCTATGAAACTCCTCGCCTAAACGACACAGATAATTGAGCGACGGTGAACTTGAACTCATGCCCAAAGTGCATATCCGCATTGCATTCCCTCGAAGGCGCCCTATCTATGAGATTCTGTCCTTCAAGACTATTCATAAATAGAGATTCGACCTACCAATGAGAGCATCGACGTCAGCTCATGAAACACCGCCACAAAAACGAACCGAGTACACCGTAGCATTACCCAAGAGTGTTGAGTGTTCTGTATTGGATTTCTTCGTTCTGAGGTAGTGGTTTCACTGAAACACCTTCTAACACAAGAAAAGAATAACTCGAGGAAACAAAAATGCAAAAGCCATAAGCAATTGGAACGTAGGGAAAGACATGCGCATGAGTTCTGTTTTGGACATCTTCCTGTTGTTTCTGCTGAGGTTCCCAAAGCCTTCAGCTCCACTCTTTTCATCCAATAGACAGTTACTGTACCTAACTAAATCAGTCTACACAATACCAACAGCCAGCTCATCGGTACTCCGACGGGTTCAAATGTAGATACGTAAGCTCCAGCCAGACATAAAGTAGCTTGACGCCAAGATAAGAAAGGTTGTAAATCATACTTACGTACTGAAAATCTGACATTTCTAAAAAGTAATTACACTAATAGAAAGAACTTACGAGAAGAATTATAATACTCTCAGAAGCTAAAACTCTTGACGATCACCTCATCATGCTGATTTTCCCCGTGAAGCTTACTCAAGTGGATCTTGGTGGAACTATCATCGCACTTTAAGGCAGTACTGGGTACTTAAGAGTAGACACCACGATAGTCATCCAGGTAGACATCCAGGTGTCATATGCGCGTGGGAACTAGTTACTTCAACACATGCTTGAATGGTTAACCAAGTCCAAAATGAAAGATTGGCATATTCAACACATGCTTGGATGGCTAATCAAGGCCAGAGAAAAAGATGGCAATGTGCCAAAGAACTGGAGTATGGGCATCGAGAATTGTTCAGCCATAGAAGTGGGAGTATCTTGGAAACCATCAATTTTTGTTGCTGTGTGTGGTTAGTCACCTGTTAAATACAACCTTAGCGATGCCGTCATCCTTTTCATTATTGCTTCGCCAGTTCCACCAGCCCGCCTCGGGAGTACAATAATCTCCAGTTTTGGATAAAGCTGCTGCATCGTGATGAAGAGGCTGCAGCTGTGCAGCTCATTGGGTTAGTGCCCTACCCCACTTTGGCAATCATGAATAGATAGCCCATCTTTCGAGCACGGGAAGCAATCAATTGGCTTCTGCATTTCTCGGGAGAAATCGCACAAGCACTTGGTATGGGGAAAATATGGGTATTTGCTACAACACTTCCTCCACTCTAGTTCTTCTTATTCGCGTCTTGCTTGTGTGCCGTAGGCCTACAAGGCACTTGAACCGAACGTGGTGTTTTGGTCCCTTCTCGGTGGATGAACTCAGGAACGTGGGGTGTTTAGTCGTTGAAACAAAACACCGGCATTCAGATGCGAGACGACTCCAAGGAAGTTGCTGGATGGGTGAAGGAAAAGTTCCGCATTTCGGATGTCTTCGGTCTTCTTACAGTACTACTGTATCTCGTACACCTCGTCGTGGTGCATTATTGTAAAGTAGAGGACCATTCTCTCGGTCCAAGGTGATTGAGGGGTTATTATTGGGGGGTCTGGTGATGGATCGCAGCTGACGGTCATCCCAGGAGCCCCCCCAGGAGGATTCAAAGTGGCAGGCGAATAACGTGGGAGAGCAGCGGGCGAAATAGCTTGTTCCTTGTTCGCACCGTACGCATCATCGCGACGCGCGCTTTTGACAGACGCCGAAATCAGGGTTGATGGTGGGCGATCGAGAGGCCGAGAGAGACCCAGACTCTTTTGCAAACGTGTTCCAGAATCCAGCAGATTCGGGCATCTGCTCAGGATTGGCAAGGGGCGTGGTGCATATCAGATAGGGGCATACCGTATACGGGCATACTGTAGCAGATGGGCATAAGGACTAGCCTTGAACATTCTAACCTTGAGAATCTCGCATACTTCGAACGTGACACCCTCCTGTAAGAGGTAAGTCTTTCGCTAGTCAGCGACACGCAACGCATTTCTTCTGTATCGCAGCAGAACGGTGAAGCATTGGGCACAGGCGGTATGCGATGCGTTTTTCGAAAAGGGGTAATCTGAGTCAATAATAGGGGACGGTGAAAGAGAAAGACGATAGAATTTGCTGGAAGGTCTCCTTAGCTCCTCGAACCGGGGACTCACCATTGTGAGTAGTGATGATGCTGAGTGATTTCGGATCCGCAATCCACTGCACCGTGGCATTGCAGGCCATGGCACGCCTGCGGGAGATGGCCCGGCTGGGTAGCCCATATGATTAATGTGGGTTATTGAGGATCGGTGGGATTGCTGGTGCTGGTGTTGGGCCTGCTGGCTCGGACAAGCATGCGAAAAGGTACCTGTGTGGACAGCGCTTCCAAAATAACCCAGTAAAGTGGGCCCCTGCTGGCCCTGCACCATCACATAAACACTACTACTATTGTACTACCAACTCGGACTCAACCATTCTACAAACAACACCACCACGAATCAATTCAGAACGCCTCAAGTCCTTGCATAACAGTCGCTTTTCGTGCAACAAAACCCGTCCGGCACCCTCTCGCTTTTTTTGCTTGCTCTTGCTCTTGCTCTCGCTCTCCAGAGAATACTATCTACAGTATCTCTATCTGCGAGTTCCCTTCATCCTTCCCTCACACTCCCGCCTTCCAAATCGCTCCTCCCTTTTCGCACATCGCAGCAGCTTCATTGCCTTGCCCGATAACACTTCGTCCTTGCTCTTTAGCTACGTGCCGAGTCGATCAACCGCTGTCACCAGCTTCGTTGTCGCGTTCTTTGTCCATTTCCACTACGTTTCTCTCGCAAGTCGAGTGAGTCAGCCCATCCTCCAAACTCCTCCGATTTTCTAAACAACCCAACCTTCTTCACATAAATCTCTTTGCTAATTGCCGGTCGCGGACCTATAGAGAAACGTTCCAAATAATCTTCCAATCGAAATGGCTGCCATGGCTACCTCTGCTCGCGGTATCTCCAAGGCCTCTGGTCGAGACAGCTTTACTGCTGTAGCGGCCATGAGTGTCCCGGCCACAAAGGCCCAACCTCTTCCTACTCCTCCCAACTCCATTTCTCCAAACATCCTTCCTCACGACAAGCCCTATGGAACACGTTCCGCTGCCAAATTGGCTTTGGATCCTGTTGAATCTGACTTGGACCTCCGGGACGGTCAGACGGGAAGCGAGGATACATTTCCCGAAAAGAGTCGCAAGCAGGGCTCACCAGGCTTTGATACAGCTGGTGCGATTACTCCAGCCCTCCTCGCTAGACACCATCTCCCGGAAATTCTCCTGTCCCATGGACCTTTGGCCATTCGCCACATTATGGGTTACCTAACGACTTCCGTTCCGGGCTTTTCGGGAATCCCTCCTGCGAAGGCTAGAAGACTCGTCGTAGGCGCTCTTGAGGGTAAAGGGAGCGCAGGAGATGGTGGTGGATTAAAGGGCGAAGTCAAGTTTGAAAAGGTTGGATGGGGACGTTGGGACGCAAGACTAAAGGGACATGCTCGGAGCAGATCCAGCCAGCACTCACCGCCCCCAAGTGGATCCTCTTCCTACTCTACCGGCATGCCAATTGCTAAAAACCACCAATGGCGAGATGACAGAGGTCGATTGAATGTTCCAGGATCCAGTTGGGCTGGTGACTCGGCAGTCTTTTCCCACGATGATGAGATGGACCACAACATGGTAGAGGATGAAGCGGACAAGATGTCGCTTGATGACGAAGACTCCTGTTCATCCTCAGAAGCTGAGCCAGAAGACGAAGTCATGGGAGGAGATGACGATCCAGATGACATTACCGACGATGAAGATTGGGCCGCAGTGGGAGCTGCCGCCTTGCGAGCTGCTTCATACTCCGCCTCTGGCCCTAGAAACAATTATCTCACGACTTTATATCCTGGGGGACCCCACAGCGGTGGTGGGCCATCCCTCAATACACTTGCTAAATCTGCACCTTTACGGCCTTCACAACTAAATAATATCGATTTATCTGCATATGGCATGGCCTCGGACTCTCAGGAAAGAGAGGCCATCGAGGCCCTTTTACGACTTGGTTCTGTATAATACCATTCGGCGGCGTTACTGGGACTGGGATTTGGGTGCATAGACTACGGACTGGGGTGATTGATCTGCCGGCGTGCATCGATTTGAAGGGTTGCATTTTCTTCTACACCCCTATCGCAAGGGTTATGGTCTTATTAGCATGGCGTACTTTTGCTTTTTTGTTTTCTTCAGCAGATTGTAGAATGAGAGGATTTGTCTGTGACTGTACAGTACAGGCAAATAGGTCTCGACAACTCGTGCATTCAGCACCTCTCATTTTTTTATGGACGGATTTCGGTTTCTTGCACATACCCACTACTTCGACCTTTTTTTCTTTTACTTATTACGCACTTTATTATTCAACATTACACATGCACACCACTCCGCCTTTTCTTTCTGGGCCGGCCATTGGGAAATTGGGATATTCGTTCGATACCCCTCTCTCGAGTTTTCATTCGAGAATTACGACATACTACTATCGATCGAGCGACCTGGGGTCTTTTCTTACTCAACTTTGATGAACACCTCACTCTAAGGACAACTCTTCTATTTTTTATTTCTTTTTGTTTTATTGCACATATGTATTCTAATTTTATACTTGGGGGGAAGGGGGTGATGGGAGGAAAAGAGAGAGAGAGAGAGAGGGTGGGTTTTTTGTTGGGAAAGGAAATGTTGAGGGCAGACAGACATGGGATGGTTTACATTACTGTGAGATATCTTATATCTGGTACAGGAGCTGCAAGATTGATTGTAGGGACAGGAATAGGGATGGAGAGAGAGGAAAAGAGAGAGATGAATTAGAATAACCTACTTCTTTATGGATATTCCAAATTTCAAGCTTCATGATGGGACCAGCTAGTCTGGTGAGAAGAAAGAACTTGACTTGACTTTTTACTTTTTACTTTTTTACTTTTTTTGGTTTTGTGGATTGGATGGATGGATGGCTAGAGGTTTTTATTTATAAAGTAGGTAGGTAGGTAGGTACCTTGATGGCTGAGCTAAGTTTCGTGATGATCGTGATGAATGATGCAAGGTTCCTGTTCTTTTTGTTTTTGTGTTTGATCCGCAAGGATCAAGATCCCCTTGATTGCATATTTGACTGCATATGGATGGTACAGTACTTACGTGGCGTTTTTTTGTGTGTGTGTGTTGTGTGTAAGTGAGGTGGTTACATGCAACCTTTATGGTGCTGACGGTGTGGCGTGGTGAGATGTTTGTTTTATGTTTATGCTTGTGTGGTGTTGGTGGGTTACACTATCTTTAAGGGCCTTATCTTACTGCAGCTTACCACACCGCATCGTACCGTATCTTATCTTGGGTATATAATATATATAGTTATGTATATGTAGGTATGTGCGGTTCAGGGAAGATTTGTTGGTGAGTGAGAGTATATGTAGGTAGGTATCTTAGGGAGAAGGGGAAGGGAGAAGGGAAGGGGGGTTTTGTGTAAGAGGTGTTATTTAGGAGTATAGCAGTGTAGGATATTATTATTTTCTGTGGTTGATTCTTGATGTTTTTTTTTGGGGGGGGGGTGGTGGGTGGGTTGAGATGATGAGTGATAAGTGATAATGTGATTGGTCGAGGGGTGGTTGTAAGGGACTACCTTTAAGAGTTTTAAGGACATAGGTAGGGAAATTGGGATGTGAGGAATGAGTTGGAGTGAGTGTCTTGCTTGTGTTTATATTAGGACTTGAGGGAGTATGAGGAGGGACGTAAAGTGGGTAGAGGACGTGGGTGAGGATGGTAGGTAGGTTGGTAGTACAAAATAGAAGTAGGCACCTTGTGAACCATCTATTAGCTTTTCATGAAACTCTCTCTTTTTATCTCCTTTACCCCCTGGTGTGGATTGGAAGGCTGTTGTTTGTACTGTAGTGGTACCACTAGAACACAAACTTTCCTTTGGAGTTAGAGTAAGTATGTTCACCTTACGAAGTTTCTTTGCCAGTACATAGGTAAGAATAGGTAGGTAGGCTTGAAGTAGGTAGGGTAGGTAGAGGTAGTCCCACTCTTTGTATGGAAAGCGGTCCAATCGGATAAACAACTTTTTCCATTCCGATGCATGCATCGCCATCGCACCTACCTATAAATCTCTCTCTTTTTATCTCCTAGATCCCCTGGTTTAGATTGGAAGGCTGTTGTTTGTGCTATAGTGGTACCACCAGAACACAAACTTTCCTTTGAATTCAGAGTATATTCCCCTTTTGAATTTTCTTCATCAGTACATAACTACCTACCTACCAATTAAGTATGTGTAGAGTACTGTACAGTCCCACTCTTTGTAAACGATCCAATCGGATAAACAACTTTTTCCATTCCGATGCATGCATGCATCTATCTCCATCCCGACTTGGCGCAAACCTGAATCCATCAAACCACAAAACACAATCCATCTACCCTAGACAAATCGACGCATCTCATCTCGTCGCATTGCGTTCTGGATCCTGCGCTGAGGTTCTCTGGTGTTTTGTGGTGCTGCGGAAGGCTTCAGAGAGATATGAGTGTTGATGTGAATATTGCGCATCACCATGGATCTTGATCATGATGATAGTGATGGTGATGGTGGAGTGGCTTTGGAGGTAAGTTATTGGCTGGTTTTTTTTTTCTTGCTCTCTTCTTCGCTGCGCTTGTTTGCTTTTTTTATGGCTTTGGATGCTTTCTTTTTTTGAGGGGTGAGGAGGTGTTTGTATATCGGATGTCTTGGATGGGGTGTATGGGGATGTAAGGGTATGGGATAGTTCTCATGTACCTTCTCCTACGGCGGCCTGGATGTTCCTTTTTTTTTTTTAATGTTTGTGGAGAGCGTCCTCAATGTATGGTGGAGATAGTCCCAGTGAGACTGTCTCATTCTCTTCCGTCGGAGGGATCGTCGCTCGTCCCCACAGTGGGTGTAAAATCTGGGGATTCCAAGGATCTGACATGCTCAGACATCACGAATCGGGGAGAAATATTCGTTGTGTCTGTAGACTGTTAGTTTGATTCTTGTGTTTCTTTTGAGTCTTGCAGTACTTTTCGTTCTTTGTCTCTTGAGGAGGGTTGCGATGGTTGTCGCTCATCCTTTTACGGCTCAGTGGTCGTGAGATGCTGTTGGAAGTCTCCAAGGAGATTGTAACCAGATATGCAAGCATTTTATATAGGCTTTGAATGGTAGGCCAATCACGGACTGATATAATGTTCTTGGTTGTAATTCGCTTGGCGTTGGCGAATTTCCCAGGAAGCTCAAAAGGTTGTGGAGTGAAGGCGATATCTGGCCATCCAACTGCAAATGTGGAGGTTTTTGTAACCACAATTGGCAAAATCTTTAAGCAGGGGGATGAGTTTCATTCGTCCTGTCTGGGTTGTGATGTCGCGGGTACCTACATTCCGAGCCTCAGCTATGCGTTTGTTCTCGCTGTCTCGATGGGTTTCATGATCGACGCCCTTTCGCATAAAACATGGGGAAACGACGATCTGCGGGGCCCGCAATGATATCCGTAGGTTGGAGACCAATTGATCTCATCTTGTTTCTTTCTGGGGTTGTGCTTGTGTGCGTACCTGCATTTTGGCATCTCGTTTAGATGTTTCTTTTTCTCTCGAGGCTCTTGGCTCCGCTCAACGTCCCAACGTCATAAGATCTGAGAAAGTCTTGGATTATATGCGCGACGGGTACTTCTGCTGGAGAAGACGTTTAGGTGATTGACAAATCGTGGAGTCTACGAGTCGTTGGTTGCTTCTCGTTTCTGTTACTGTTTATGGACTGCGGACTCGCACACACCTACATTTTCAGGTTTATCTGCGGTCACCGTTCTGTCTTCTCATCAAGTTGCTCTTCTACTTGACAGAGACTCTGCTCTTCTCGGCCAAAGCTCTGGGATCTGATAGAGTATTGGAAAGAGCATGCGTAGCTACTCCAAGATCTGAAGCCTGCCATCCGACAGATGCCCTCATAGATGCTTGGAATCTCTAGAGAAGACTCGAATTGTATGCGAGACCTGAATGTTGGTAGAGAAAGACTTGTTGATGAGCACATTGGAAGACAGTATGAGGAAGGTATTTACGCATGCCATACTTTCATATGGACTATGTCGCTGGGAGAAACAAACACTGTTGTGGCCGACGCTCTGGGGCTCGTTGCCCCACAAGCGAGGCAGCGAGAACTCGGAGCGGGAGTTTTTCCAGGGAGGGGGACTAGGTCTCTCCGCCTGATATTTCCCTCTCCCACTATCCTGCCACATATCAATTTCTTGCTTATCGCCCTCGATCTTCGCACCAACCTTCTGCTTTGCTTCATCGCCTCAACACCACCGTATAAGCTAATTATCGAATAGCCAGATATGGGGAGAAACCGCGGTAAGGGGCATATCCCCCTTCCGAATGATCCGCAAGAATACCAGGAGCTTGAGTGGTCGGATGACGACTCTATTTTTGTAACGCCCAGACAATACAGACTGGAACAGGTTCGAGAATTCCATGTTGCGAGAGCAGCCGCAAGAGGGGAGGACGGTATGCCACGCCTTATCATACTGGTACTTCGCAGAATCATCCTACTCACCCGCTTGCTAGGAACTAATCTTGCTGACCTCCAGCAATATGTCTCATTTGAGACTGGCGAGCTGGCTCCTCTCGGCGAGGAGTATACCCTCTTCCAGCTCGTCAAGGAATTCCCATGGTATCATGTAGGGAAGAGGTATCAACAAAAAGTGAGTGATCTATTTGCTCTCTACAAAGTTCAATCACAGCCATCTTCAGCACCGTCCGGTGGTGGTGGATGGTAAATTGACCATACTCACCGCATACGTGTGGGAGCTCTCGACTCTACAACTTGACTTCATAGATACGTTTTTATTCGTACGAGTCACAAACCACCCTCACCATTCTCAAACAGTTTCTCACTTCTCATCGGCATTTCTGCTAACGCTAACAGGTTGCCAAAAATCATTTCAGCAACGAAAAGATCTTTAATTACCCATGGAGCTTGTGAGTAGCGCGCTTAATCTTCAGCTCCGTATTGATCGCTGATTTCATCATCCAGCTTCTACCTTCATAAGTTGAAATCACCAAACCCTTCCTCACCCCTCATCCTAGTTCTGGCTAGTCAATTTGAGCACTATCTCCAGACAGTCAATGCTCTCGGTTACAAACCCAGGCTTTCGTTGCCGGCCGGGGACGCTGTTGAAGCGTACCGCGCATATTTCGAGGACAGCAGCACGCCATGCCCACGATATCTTGGAAAGGCGGGTGATCATGCAAAATTTGACTATCTCAAATCCTACAGTATTTACCCTGCGAACTACCAGAAACCTGGCGAACCAGCAACAACGACGCCAACCAAAGAGTCTCTTGAGGCTTTCCAATCAATGATTGATACGATGTGCGCCACACAAAAGGCGAAAGCCGAGGCTAGTAAGGCTGTGGCAAAAAAGAAACGGGCTGAACTTAAACATAGCTGGGGCAGCAGCGTTAAGCGTGTCCAGCGTTATATCGGCCTGCGGGCCAAAATTGAGGAAAGGGCTGACTGGGTTCCTGCTACGATGAAGGATCCAAAATTCTCAGCAGATAGTCTTGCTCCGGCGGATAGGGACTTTGACGTCGTCTTTGTCTGTATTGACATCGAGGCCTGGGAAGATAATAATGATATCATCACGGAGATAGGAATCTCTTCTCTCGATACGAAAGACCTGGCTACAGTACCACCAGGAATAAATGGCACAAATTGGCATAGCCTTATACGAGCACGTCATTTTCGTATCCAAGAGTATGCTAGTCATACGTACGTTAACCGGAAGCACGTAAGTGGCTGTCCGGATAGTTTCCTGTTTGGGTAAGTACTTCTTTTCTCCTGTTTCAATTGGATGTGTGCTCATTGAGACAATCTTCAGAACAACTGAGATTATCCCGAAAAGTGCGTCTACAGCATACATTGCAAGCTCCTTTATAGAACCTTTCGCCAAACCAATCCCCGGTGCCAAAAGAACTCCAGATGTCAATAATCTGGCCCAACGTAACGTTGTTTTTGTGGGGCATAACACGGCGTCTGATATCAAATTCTTAAAGAAATTGGGATTTGATATATTTGACGTAAGCAACATTATAGAACATCTTGACACAGCTCAGATGCATCAATTTTTGACACGCCGACCCGACACTAGAAAGCTTGTAACTGTACTCGCTGAGCTAGACTTGGCGGGCTGGAGTGTACATAATGGCGGCAACGATGCCGTTTACACTTTGCAAGCCATGATCTCACTTGCTATTCGTGATCTTACGGACAAAGCGAAAGCAAAGGAGAAGAGAAAGGAGCAAGAGTTGGCAGCGAAGCTGCAAAATGAAGAGTATGTTCCCTTCTAATCTCAAGGCGCGAATGGAAAAAAGACTGGAGCTTTTGCTAACTGATATGAACAGGACTGTGACCAATGCGAGAGCAGAGGCCGAGGAGCGGGAGGAAGGCGTATCTTCGGGAGACGAAGGCAGTGATGGCGGCAACCCCGTCAAGCCTTACGAGATACCGTTTGCAAAGAGAGACAAATACTTGAACTGGTCTTCCGAACCTTTCGCGCCTTCTTGGGATCTTCCGAGTAGTCAAGTTCCCCAGGCTGGACTCGGTGGTGAAGAGATGAACGTTGGAGGTGACACAAATGCCCGGCCACACTCGAAAGTTCAAAAGAAGTCGACCGCCTGGGAGGATGAGAGCGATGATGAGGCTGTTTATTCTGCTCCCGCTCCCGCGGATATGGGATACCCAATGAATGAGGTTGTTGAGGAGACTCGGGATTTCATACAGGGGGCTGACCCCACAGTTGGAACCACTCCAGGCAATCTCCACCAACTTACCAATCTCTTGAAAGAACAAAAGCAGCGTCAAACGACAGCATGGGAAGAGGAACCAGCGGTCGATGAGCAACTTGCCAATGACATGGCAAATCTCAGTACGGTGCAAAATAAGACGGACCGCGTTAGCGAATGGCTTAGTGGAAATACTTCTCTTGGTGAGGGAGTTACCAATCCCGAGGCGAGTTCGGGCTGGTACGATCCCGCTGGAGGACCTGGCGGCCCCCATGTTTTAGATGGTTTGCAGAAGAAGAAGAAGAAGAAACGTACTATGGCATGGGAAGACGGATTGTAACTTGGCAAACTCGAATTTCTGCGCAGCACTCCCGTTTTGGCGTTGGAGTTTTTTCATGCTCTACTTTCCGCTAATTGGACTTTTGGTGTCGTTTTCAATGGGGCATTTAGATTTGTAGCATCTGGGGCATTGCGATGGGGTTTGCATTTGTTACTGGAGCATCTCACCTTCTCGGCTGCATCTGCGATGGAGTTCACGAATTTGTTCTCGTTCAGGGGCGAGGAGTTTACAAACGGTGGATCGAGTCATCGACACACTCTCATCTACGTTAAGTTTAGGCAAATTCCTAAATTCGACTCGTCTTTCCTCGCGCGTACTCGGTATCTGAACTTCCATGGACGACTTTAAGGTTGAACCTTCCTTTTTCTTTTCTCTTTCCTTTCTTTTCCTTTCCTTTCTTTTCCTTTCCTTTTCTTTTGAGCGGTTAAAATCGGAGGAGTTAATGGTGCATATGGGAGGAGAAATTGACATTGCGAAACGATGCAACGAATGATGGAACACAAAAATGGATGAAATGAAATGAATTGAATTTGGTGCTAGTCCCTGAGGACACGATAGGCACTACTACGCTATCAGAATTGAAATTTGGTGCTAGCTCCTGAGAGCATGATGGCACTAAGCTATCGAAACGTCTTGTCTGTAATTAGAGAAAATGAAGACGTTTCAAGTTTTGTGGTTTTCCTTGTGATTGTTGGAAATGACTTGTGATATTTGAGATGTGATGAAGGGGTTTCATGGGAGATGGGAAGTCGTGAGTGTTAAACTTTTGATTTTGAAGTTATGGGACTCTTTTTTGAAATTGGGGGTTGTTGTTCTGGGGTAGGTAGGTAAGTAGGTAAGGAAGTCATGCTTGTGAGATTACAAAAGTAGGATGTAAGATTGAGAGGCTCAACTAAATTATGTAGTCAAGGTACCTCGAGGTCTGAGACCAGGTATTCGACATCGGGGGTCGACGTAGATAATATAAGGAAGCAGCGAAGTAGTACGGACGTAGCTTTTTTCTCTCTAAAGTTGGGGACTTAATATCTCCATAGGAATTTGGAAAGACAAAAAGAAATTAGGTTACTATAGGTACCGAGTAATTCTTACTTCCCTGCTTGTTTAATTTGCTCTATTATAATTTATAATCTTATAGGGTCCTGGATCTGATATAAAGCTTAGAAATCGAAGGATGTTAGATATGAGATATGGTGTTTGGAGGTTATCTCTTTCTCTCTCTCTCTCTCTCTTTTAAGGAAAGGATTTAAGTAAAAGGTAGAAGGTATATGTGGATAGTATGAAGAGAAAAAGTAGTATAGAGGTTTCTTCTTCTTAAAGTTGGGGAGTTGGTATTTTATAGGAAAGAAGAAAGAGATTGGGTTATTGAAGGTATCGAGTAATTTGTAAATCTTGCTTCCTTGTTTATAACTTTACTTTACGAAGTATATACCTGACGATGATATAAAGCTTACCTTAGCCTTACAAGAAATTAAGAACTTATAAGTTAGGTATTCGTTTACTAACCAAAGTATCCTTCTCTACCCTTTACGTATAGTACTACCTAGAACAGAAGAGTATAATAAGCGCAAACTAGAAATACAAATCAAATATAAGGAAGGAATAAGCAATAAGCAACATACTCTAACAGAAACTTTCTACTTAAATTTAGGGACTTGATAAGAGCCTTAGAGGTGTAGTTACATAGTTACATGAGAAAGACTAAAAGAAATTAACAGAGTTAAGAGATTTGCTCAGGGGGACCTGGACCAATCGCTTACCTACTTATGGAAGTATTCTCATACCTAGTTTTGTGTAAATGGACGGGGATTTTTTATGGTTTTGGCGGGTTTTACGAGTTGGTAGGGGTGTGT
The DNA here is from genome assembly GCA_900536445.1 of Hymenoscyphus occultus. Classification (NCBI taxonomy): domain Eukaryota; kingdom Fungi; phylum Ascomycota; class Leotiomycetes; order Helotiales; family Helotiaceae; genus Hymenoscyphus; species Hymenoscyphus occultus. The sequence goes on from UNPT01000040.1 coordinate 57,943, forward strand.
AAATGTTTTACCCTGGGTTGGGTTGGCGTAGAGTAGGGGCCTTAGGTTGATAGTTACATGAAAAGATAAAGGAGATTTGGAGATTTCGTAGAGTACATGCGATAGAGTACTGGTAGGGATGAGATCCTCTTGCGGACGGACGAACACTCTACCCCGGATTTTCATGCTCGCTTGGGTAAGTGTTGTGGATGTGTGATGTGATGAGAAGAGATTCATTCCTTCTTGACTTGTGTGGTGTTTTTGTACAGTACAAGTTATGGTACATTCCCCAATCATGTCCCCATATTCCTCAACCCCGTGTAAATGTAGCTGGTTGTCTTAGCTCTCTTTATTTGGTTGACCAAAACAAACCCCCCAGCCATGTGAACGCCTTCGCTATGCCCTCCCTATCCTCTCAAGGACAAAATCAAATAGTATACACCAACTCCTCCTCATTAATCTTGCAACCGCCTTCCAAAATCAAGAATTCGATTCCTCGGTGGTCGGTGCAAGGGTAACGCCCGCGGGTTCTAACATCCTCTAACACTTTTCTCCGAGAAAGCAAGTTCAAAGACGAAATTCAAAAAATACGGCCATGCCCTATGCCCTGCAAAATCCCGTTTCACAAACCAGCCACCCATCAACCGTTCTTCTCCAGAAACTCCTTTGCCTCGTTCACTTTCGTGGCCAGGTAAGGGGATCCCCCGCGATCCGGGTGGTTCAGCATCATCAGGGTGCGGTGGTTCTTTCGGATTCGCTCTTTGGTGAGTTGGCGCTCCCTGGAATGGGTTAGTGCGTCCCGTAAACTGGTAGATCATGTTCGTGTCGTTGATAGGGAGGTGGAAGGGACGTACGAGAGTTGGAGGATGAGGGATGCCTCCCGCTTGTTCATCTTGGGCTCGAATCCACCTTTGTAGAAGGCTTTCCCCAAGGCGCCCATGGGTTCTCCTCGAGACCGGCGGAGTGCTACGAGTCCTGCGCGTCCCTGCATTTGATGTTAGTATATCTGCAAAGTCTTCTGGGAGAGTGTGTGAATTCATGGGCGGAGGGGTGGAACGTACCAAGAAGGCTGCTGTGGCAATGCCAGCTCCCCAGACCATTATTGATGCCATTTTGTTCTCTTATCTTGTATATCCTCGAAGTTCACCGGGTTTCATGTGTCTTAATCTGTTGCTTTGGCCTGGATTATTGGAAGTCGCAAAGTTGTCATTGAAGCTTTTGAAAAATGGACAGGGACGGAGCCTCCTCGGCGTGGAAACCGGGATGTCGTATGATTGGTCGCCACCTCCGGATTAATCGTTCTTCCGATACTAGACGATCCCCACTAAAGATTGGGGGCGTTGCAAAAATTACTTTGAGATAAAGATTTCAGAGGGGAGCTCTAGCTTTTTCCAGAACAACCTCCACATATCGCATCGCAGAACTGGAGAGTCAAGATGAGGTATGTATTACGCGCTTACGAGTTCATTTGCATTCATTCGATAGAAACCTCATTCTAACCATATCGCGATTCTAGGATCGAGACTTGTTACTTCTGTTCGCGGCCCTGCTATCCCAGCAAAGGCATCACTTTCGTCCGCAACGATGCGCGCCTATTCCGCTTCTGCAGGAGTAAATGTCATAAGAATGTTTGTCTCCATTCATAGAGAGCGAGGCTCGTACAAGAGGAGGGTCCAGCGACTAACATGAGACTCGCAGTTCAAAATGAAGCGAAATCCCCGCAAACTCGCCTGGACGAAAGCCTTCAGAAAGGCAACCGGAAAAGAAATGGTCGTCGATGGTACCCTTGCATTTGCCGCCAAACGCAACATCCCCATCCGATACGACCGTGATCAAATCGCGGTCACCGAGAAGGCCATGGCAAGATTCGAGGAGGTCAAACAGAAGCGACAGCGTGTATTCTACAAGAAGAGAATGGCGAGAAATAAGGAGAGGCAAAGGGAGTTGGATAGAAAGTTGGTGGCTGAGCAGAGTCACTTGCTACCCAAGGTCCGCGGAAGTGAAAGAAAGAGACTCGAGGAAGAAGGATTGGTTGCGGAAGGCGAGGAGTTGGAAGGTGTTAGGGAACTACCAAAGGTGTTTGGAAAGATGAAGGTTAGACGGAAGGCACTTGTGGATGGAGGGGTAGAGGAAGAAGATGCTATGGAGATGGATTGAGGGGTTGCAGATGGGGTTGTGTGAATGTCTTGACTGAGGGCTGTTAGCCAACCGGCGTTTCTGGAATTGTAAAAAGGGCGTTGGGGGTAATGTCGACAAATTGATTCTTGCAGAAAAGGCTTCTCAGTTATTTCCTTGTGACACATCTGATCGCTACAATTGTCGGATTCCTTAAAAGCAGACGAACAACTACGTCATGTTATTCTAATGGATTTCACTTTCCACTTGGATTCTGCATGGCAGCTGTATCTTCAAATTATCAGCCTCGCGGGGTTAAGAACAGGTGTGATCATAACATACCAAGGTAAACCTGATAAAAACTCATTCTCCATGTCTCATCTTCCTTCACCAGGTTTGCACGAGCAGCCCAATCGACCTAGAGAAAAAATAGTATAAATTAGCTTTCTATTTCCAAACACTAGTTACCCACGAATCGCATTTGTAATTTTCTACCAGTAGGTAGGTACCGAGTAATGAGTCTCTCATCTCATCAACGCACGGATATATTTCGAGTCGAAACAGAAATCCAGCAGAGCCTCTGATTAAGGTTTCTTCAGACGGAAAAAAGAATACGAGACTTAAAGGACGAACAGAACAACACCGAACCGCTACGTACCTCAGCCATCCCCCCATCTTTCAACTCATATTTCACAACCCCATATATCATCACCTCATCAATTTCCTGGTTTCCGAAGGGAAAAATCTTTTCCGGGGTGTGGGATCGAGACTGGACCTTATCCCACATGGATTTACGAAAGGCAAGGATTTCTGTATCTTGATTGTCAAAGCTCGTCACATTTGATCTAGAGGGAAAAGGAAAAGGAAGGATGTGGGAATCCTTGACGGAAAGTGATCTGATGGATTTACAGAAAGCAAGAGTTTTTGGCATCTTGGGTGGTGGAAGGAAAGGTCTGATCTAACGGGTTTTTTGCTCCGTCATTTATTTTTCGGGGTCTCTTTTATGCCCGAGAGTTCAAGTGGGATAGTCTGATAGGAAAGGAAGGTTGTCCTGTTTGTAGAGCTTCGTATTTGCTGATCTTTGCAGCTTCTCTCTCAGCAAGCCAAGATACTGTAGCCCTAGGGAGACAAGAAGAGCGACGAGGCTGTTATCATCAAATCTACAGCCATCGCCTGCAACAGGACCGACATGGACTTGTTCATAACCCCCCTCCCCTGGTTCAAAAGGATGTTTTTTACGTGTGCTGCCACGAGAAAAATAGCCTTTTGTTTAAGGGAGGGGAAGGTATTCGCTGCGATACTGTAACAATGTTTCATCTGATTATTGCCTATGCAGAGATTTACAGCGGCAAGGACCACACTCAAGCATAGGATCGAATATCAATTCGGTACTGATAAGGAAAAAGACCGATACCGTATTAGTTTCAGCCTTGGGTGACGACAGAGTCTGTCAGTCTTCCCTACTTGCACCGAGGGGAGGACAAGAGCTTGTTATCAGGAATCGAGCCCGACCTACTACTGTAGCAACTCCTCCGATATTGGCATCTTTTGCGGCGCAGCAAATCCCGGCTTGGAGAATTGCAACCAAGGGGAAAGAAGGGACCACACAATGAAACAACTTGACACTGAGGAAACAATGAACTAACCACTTCGGCCCACCGATTTCTTAGATCCCATGATGAGGATGGCGTCCTGCGTAAACTGATCCGCATATAGGACGTGCGCGGATGGAGTATCGGAGATTCTGTAAAACTCCGCAAAGAACGATCTGATCTCTGGATTTATAAGGCTACTAGCATGACAGACGAGGGGGTAGACACGTTTTGTGTGGGTCGTGTTTTGAGACATGATTGTTTTTTTTGAGTTGGGGAATTCTGGAGTTGGGTTGGTGGTGGTGGTGTTTGGAGATCATGGGAATGGAAGTTGGGATGGATGGTATGTATACTTACAAACCGGCTCCTCAGGTTACCGTCTATGCACTAGTACGAAGCAGGTAGATTTCGCCTTGAAATAACTGCTAAGCCACTACTAACCAGTAAACAATAATGGGGGAGGGCGAACCTAACCCGTTACCCTTAAGGTTAAGCGAAACTTTTTTTTTGAACGAACACGATGCATGAGCAAACCACACAGGGAAAAGGATGTGGTGAGAAAATGAGATGGCTATCTTGTAACTGCTAACAATTGCATGAGAGGTATAACTTTGGTGGCTTGGCTATGTGAAATTGCTTGAGTCGAGATTCCAGAAGCCAACTGCACTCAGCAAGTCATAGAGCAAGCATTTCCCCACGACCTCGGCAGTCACGCGTGAGTACCGTATTTACACAACCTTGGGATGCAGCAGGTCTGGGTCTGGTTGACGTTCAATCATTAAATATTGGTTCGCGATACTGGATACGGATGAATACGCTACATTATCTGAACTACATGGATCCAATGAGGCTAATAATCACGTGGCTGGATTTTAAGTTATGTTTTCTCGGTCCTGGGCTTCTTATTTAACCTTATCAACGGGCCTGTACCTTAAAACGTCGTCTGGTTTCGATCAGCAAAGCTTGGAAAGACGGAGGTAAGCATTTCTTAGGGAAGATAGGGAGATTGGAGAGATTGGCGCTGCGCGTCCGGACTTTTCACTACAGATTATACTTCCTTGTACCTAAGTAAGGTTACTCGCGCTACGCACGTCTGGACTTGAAGTAACTTCTACTTCTACCGGATTCGGCTATGCTAATCATTAGTCGGACGTGCGCATCTTACTTTGAAGTAGACTAGCATGAACAATGACACCAATACCATAGAAACAGTTGTGAATTAACGTGCTTGAGATTGGGTAGCCCAGGGACTCTCTGGTTGATATGATATCACCAACTTCAGTCGTCGGATCTTCCATTCTTTCTTTATCGGAATGGATACCGGTAGACGAGGGCAGGAACTTGTGAAACGAGACCAGCCTACAAAACCGTTGGTAACAGCTTATTAGTGGATGGTGCATTGGTGTTACTGTACTCTGACTCCAGATGGTCCAGCTCTTCTTTATTTAGGCGTGCTTGTGGAGAATCAGGATTGATCCAATCACATAGTGTTACTATAATAGTAAGAGACAAATTATCGAGGATTCGTGAGATTTCGGATCAACTGTGAAATGTGAAATGTGAAATGTGAAATGTGAAATGTGAAATGTGAACTTAAACCTTCCCCCATTCCCCCCTACCCTCGCGCCCGAGCGAGGCGAGCCGACTATGAAGCCATTATGAAATAGGTAGGTGTATCATACAGTAGTTTTTTTCATTGACGCTCTGCGCGTGGGCATTGGGTGCCATTTGTTAGTGTCTGGCTTACTACTTTGAAGTAGTTTGTACCCCCTCTTCCCTGAACCCACCGAAATCTCATTTCCCTTCCGAGTTCCAAAGTTGAGTTCAGACATCAGACAGACAGCAGGTGTTTGCAGCACAGACCCGTCTCCATCTTCATCTCTACCTTTGGATGGCAGATGGCAGCTGCCAGCGGCGCGCTACAGCCTACAGCGTGCTCAGGACCCGTACATTTCGGATGGCAGCTACGTTCAGGCATAACAATGGCACGTTTTGACGGTGGTTCTCGCGCGGTCGTCCACTGGAAATACCCTAGTACACTTAGCGTGGATAATGTGCCTGGAACTAGGTCGAAGTAGACTTCGTCGGTAGGTGATGCGCCCTCTGGCAGTGGCAGGCAGTGGCAGGCAGTGGCAGGCAGTGGCAGAATGTGCCACCCAGGCCTGTACGACTGCGACGTTTTGCACCTCACGTCCAGTTTCAAGAGAGCATTATGGAGTGGGAGTGTTGCCCTTCTCTTCGGGATCTCCAAAGCCACATTTGTGCAACGGAGCCAAGGGGAAGACCCTTCGACCCTTTGGTGGCCCGGTCGCAGCAGAAAGGCGGGTCCCGACTCCCTGAGCCTGGCCTGAGCGTGGTTCGGGCTACAGTGAGCCTCAACTTTGAACTCACTTGCAGGTGAGCTCCCGAGGTCCACCTGCGCGGGTGAGTTCAGTCAAGTGCCTGTAAATTACAGGGCTTGTACACCACCTCGACACCACCTCGACACCACCTCGACACCACCTGTACTCAGGTACCCTTGGTCCTTTTCGGGCCTGCCACCCTGTCGCCCCCTGTCGCACCCTGTAGCCCCCTGCAGGCCCGCCCCACGCTGTTCTCAGTGCTCCACTGCTCTCACGAACATGCCCCCGTTGCCAAGCCATGGGGATAAGTATCTCAAATATCGCTCCTTTTCCCTTTTTTCTGCTTCCTCAACTCACGCTCTCAAGCACATATTCCCCCCCCCCCCCCCGGCAGTGCAGTTCCTTTTTGGCGGGCCCCTCCTCGCTCTCACATTCCCTCACGCATCTTGCCAGTCAAGAGATCTCGTTGACCGAGCATCTAATTTTTATTCCACTTATACACCTCGACGGATATAACACTCATTTAGTCTACGCCTATACTCTATATACTATCTCTCAACATGCAGCTCCAGAAAGTTTTGATTGCGGCGCTCTTCGCCACGGCGGTATCAGCTCAAGGAAACAAGAATGGCCAACCTCCCAAGGGGGGTGGTGGTGGTGGAGGCGGAGGAAACAACGACAAGAAGGCTGATGACAACAAGGACGCTGACAAGGGCAAAGCCGCTGGAGGTGGTGATCTAACACTCGATGCTAAAGTCGTTCAAAGCGCTTCTGCGACTGATGGAAGCAAAGATGGGCAATCGGAGCCAGGTCAAGCGAAATCGCTTACTTCAACGAATAACTTCATCAACCATTGTGCTGGTAAGACATTAACAAACGGTCTCCAAGTCGAAGGCGGTTCATGTAACGGTATCGGTAAGTCACACCCATCATTCCAATCTGTGGAAAACATCTAATCAGGAATAGTCATGGGTGACATCCCAGCTAAGGCCTCTATGGTTTCTGGCATGATTACATTTCCTGAGACTGGTGGCAAGGCACCTGAACCAAACAAGGACTTCGATATCACCGTCCAAATCAACAACTTGGTAGCCGGATCCTTTACCAACCCCAAGGCAACATACTACTCCGCTCCACAGCAATTGCAAGGTGGCAAGGTTGTCGGACACACTCACGTTACCGTCCAAGATCTGGGAAACTCTTTGAACCCAGGCAAGCCTCTGGATGCAACTCAATTCGCTTTCTTCAAGGGTATCAATGACGCTGGTGACGGAAAGGGTGGTCTCAAAGCTACCGTCACGGGTGGTCTTCCAGCAGGAAACTACCGTGTCTGTACCATGACCTCAGCAGCCAACCATCAGCCAGTTCTTATGCCAGTTGCCCAACGTGGTACCCCAGATGATTGCACCAAGTTCACCATTGGCGGTGGAGGAGGTGGTGGTGGTGGTGCTGGCGGTGCTGCTGGTGGCGGCGGTGGTGGTGGTGGTGCTGCTGGCGGTGGAGGTGCTGCAAAAGCTGGTACACCTCCTGCAAAAGCTGGTACTCCCGCTCCCGCTCCTGCTCCTGCTAAGGCGGGTACACCTGCTCCTCCAGCAAAAGCTGGTACTCCTCCGGCTGCCAAGCCAAGTACTCCTCCCCCAAAAAACAACGACGACAAAAAGGACGACAAAGACAAAGACAAAAAGGAGGACAAAGACAAGAAGGAGAACAAAGCAAAGGCGTTTGGAGGATTTGGAAACCCAGCCGGAAGAAGAAGAGCTGTTCGAGAATTCATCGCATAAAAAAGATTTCAAAGTTCGCTTCATGTCAAGATACGAGGGATACCATTTAGAGGGGAATACATGCTACAGGCTAGTGGGGTTTAATTCATTTTCAGAGAGGTGTAGTCTGCAGCCTGGTGATGTTCGGGTTTACAGTTTAGATTCAGCTGACAGAGCAGCACCAATGCGATTGCATTTTTTATATTTTTCTATTTTTTCTATTTTACTTTTTCTTGTTAGGGGGTTATGTATCGAATATTGTCTGTCTGTAAATATTGATCTGAAATATAATGTCATAGATCGATTTGAAGTTCCTCTGCTGCTTGACATTGAAGTTTGCCTTTTTGGCGAGTCATTTTCTATAAATGGCCATTAGGGAGGTTACAGTACTTCACCCCAGGCATGACAAATGTTAGAACTTAGTGGAATTCTTACCTGGTATTCTATTGAAAAATCCCATGTCACGCCACTAAATTTTAACGTTTATTATGCTTATGCCTGGGACGAAGTAGTTGGTAGTGCCATCCCAGGTCTTTGAGACCACATTGGTAGACAAGATGATGCCAAAACAATGCTCAAACGGGGGTTCAGACGTTAAACTTCCAATCCTTGATTTGCTCGGCTAATCAACCTATTCTGGTAGACATGGTCATAGCGCCCGCGAACCCCTATCGCTCTTCCACCCCGATGAATCTGCAACGTTCTTTTTCGGACCCGCTTCACTGGCCTGTTGCAACATCAGACGTTTGGGACGTGGGTTTGGTCGGAATCAATTTTCGGTCCACAACAGCCCCATGGAATCTTCTACCAATGATCTATGACATACCCCATGTCCATTCCGCGCCACGCTATCGAGATCTCCTCCCGAAGACAATCAATCGAAACGGAAGCACAAGATTGGAAATCCTCTCCGTACGGTACTACTACCGTGACAGTGCAGCACAAACAACAAACAAGCGGCTGAAACGGGGAATTATTGACATCACTAGACAGACTTCTATTTCAACTACCGGTACTTGAGTTGCCGCAGAGAGAGAGACATTGGGTGGACCTACACCAACTGGGGCTTGTTTCGCTCTCGATATGCTGGCACGATGTAAGTAAACATGCTCAGAATCTCCGAATAGCTTCATCCTTCCCTTCCTCACTTCCGCTACATATGGCATTGCTATTCCCCCCTTGTCCCCACTGACGTCTTCACAGGATTGACCCCTCCATACGTCTTCGTCGGGCCATCCACGCTGCAGACGCACTTCTCGTGTCCCGCATCCTCAAATCGCACCCCTCCCTCCTCCACAACCCAGATAGTACCACAATCGAGCCTCCCGGCCTCTCCAACACTTCCCTCCATCTCGCCTCAAAACTAGGCCACCTCCCCATAGTCGAGGTACTCCTCTCCCTTGGCCACGAATCCGGTGGCATCTCCCTAAATGAAGACCACCAAACCCCCCTCATGCTAGCCAGTGCAGCAGGCCACACGGAAGTAGTCCACCTCCTTTGCACCGCGAATCCAGAGAGTATACCCAAACGCGATTCGCGGGGCAGGGACGCGATCATGGAAGCCTCGCGGTGTGGACATGATACCTGTTTACAAATCCTCCTCACGTTCGCGCCTTCCTCGTCCAGCGCGCCGTCGTTTGACCCGGCAAGCCTACTGAAGAATGCAGATGTGGATGGAAATACGGCGCTGCATTTTGCGAGCTCCAATGGACATTTACTTGTGCTGCGGACTTTGCTGGCGGCGGGGGCGGATTCGGAGAGGAGGAATGTTTGGAGTTGGACGCCGGTTGCGTATAGTGCTACGGTTCAGGCAGAGGTGTACTTCAAGGGCCTGGTTGCGGAAGTGGAGAGGAGGAAGACGATTCGGAGGGAGGCGGCTCAGGATAGAGCGAGCGCGGTGGGCACTCCGGGGGGCGTCAGACTTGTTGGTGATAACCATGAGGATTCTTGAGGTTCTATGCTTGTACAGGTATGGGAGTATTGGGATATGGGGAAAAGAACAATGATAGTGTTCATATAAGGGGAGTTGGATGGCTATGGGAAATGATGGGTATTGGCGTTCTAGGACTGATTTTAAGTAGGTGCAATAAGTAGGTGCGATGTTATTATTTCAGAACGATACGGTTTTTGATATCATCACATGTTTCCTTCACATTTTGACTACATGGGGAATTCGTTGTGTTTCTACCTTGCTTCCTATTTCCTCTCCAGCTTTCTCATATGAAGAACCCGCACGTCGACAACGTTAATTTCGCCAGTGGGGGTGTGAACCTCAGACGTAGAAGGTGTATATGTATTAGAAATGAGCAGGTTGCAAACACTGAATACTTGATACAGTGGCAATCAAATCACATTTCCAACACTCTTTCTTCCCCCTCACCAAGTCCTTCTATCATCTATTTGGCGTACTATCAAAATATAATCTAATCCATCCAACCAGGAAGCACAGAGACGGAGTCTTCCCATAAAGTGCGGGATATCATCTACCTTGTGAGAGTGATGGAATGTCGGTGTTCTTGGTGATCTTAGTGGGTTTATTGGTAATTGTAGTTAGTAGAATCAATTTCTTTCTGATGGAAAGATTATTGGATTTTTTTACCTTTTTTGGGGGGGGGTTGGTGGGTTGGTGGGTTGGTTGGAATTGAGGAAGGGAGAGGAGGAAGGAAGGAAGGAAGGAGTTGGGGATTGGAATTTGGAAAATGTGATGGAGGAGGTATTTGATATTGTATTTGATAGGGTGAGCGGGGGGGAAGGGGGGGTTATTTGTGGTATGTGGTGTGGTGTGGTGTGGTGTGGTGTGGTGTGGTGTGGGAGGTTGTATGGTTTTAATTTTCTGGGGAGGGAGGGAGAGGGGAGGGGGAGGGGGAGGGGGTTTGTTGTGTGGTTGTTGTGATGATTTGGGGGAGAGGGGGACGGGGGAAGTACTAGGATGTGGTATAGATATATATATCGATAGATATATTACGTAGGAAAATATGGAAATATTGGTTTATAAGTTAATGGGTTTAGAGAGTGCTGGAATACTTGAGTATATGTTTTTTTACTTTTACTTTTTACTTTTATTAAGGGAGCGGTTTTTAAGGTTCGCGTAGCGGACCGCGGTGTAGCAGAAGGGGAATGAAATAAATTGACTAGTAAGTAAGATCTTCCTCCGTAGGACCGTAACTCCTGCTAGGTTCTCCCCTTTGAGTAAATGGCTCTTACTGTATGGTACCTATTGTATGAATAAATCCTACCCTCGCGCTCGAGTTCTCGGGTTTACGTTTGGGAATTTTGGAATTCTTTTTCAGTGTTCGGCATTTGGAATTCCTTTCTATTCCAGAACCCCCTTATAGAATATTCCTTTCCATTTGGAAGACCCTCTGGAATTTACCATATTCGATAGTGGAATTATGGAATTCCAGAATGGAACTAATTATATGACCTACCGTAGCTATAAACTAGTCGTTTACCTAATAACTACCTAGTAGGGAACTTAGAGCTAGCCTTAGTACATGCTAACCATAGGTACTTATCGGGTATCGAGTATGTTATAGCCATTTGGCTTACTTTCCTAAGGTAGATAAGACTAACACGTAATATACCTTATAATATATTACGTACTAATTAGTTAAAAGTATACTTAGTCAGCCTCCCCCTTAAACACAAATTGAATCAAGCTCTCTTCTTAGTCACATGGTAACATATATATATATATAAATGTATATATCCTCTAGAATTCCATAATTCCAGAGGCCTCTTCTCCGGAATACTCCATTCCATATCAAAGGAGGTCTGGAAGGTTCCATATGGAATGGAATTCCATATATTCCATGGAATCGTGTTCCAGATGCCGAACGCTGTTCTTTTTTTTGTTGTGATGGTAGGGCTGGGTCGTATTATATGTACTATATATGGATCCTTGATTTGAACTGATTAAGCTGTGGATTAATGGATGGTGCGATGATTAAACGAGGAATTGGTAGGTGTAGGTGCGTGTAATATGCTGGTTTTGGGATTAGGTACGGAGAGGAGGGAGGGAGGAGGTGTGGATTTGAAGCCGAGTTTGAGGATTAAGAGGTATGGGATCTTGGGTTTGGTTGTACGTTATATGCTTGGAAATTTGGGATTGGGTGGGAGCGAGGGGGTTTTTTGGCTCTAAATGTGTTGTTACTTCTTCAAAGTTTCTTATAGAGGAGTAGGTTATGGGGAATGAGGATTTTGATATATACTTGAGTTAGTCTATGCTAAAGGCTTTTTTTGGAGCTGGTTCTTGTTTTGGATATGTGTTGAACGAGAGGGGGGAGGGTTTATTGGATGACAGGAGAGAAAGTATTTATGCGAATCCGATAGAATTATCTGGTTAAGAACGTTCCTATATAGAAACGACGGATAAATAGCGGGATAAAATATTGTAAATATCTAGATAGTAGGATAGTTCTTTGTAGAGGTTAGTATAAAATTTGTATGTTAGGAGAGATGTACACGGGTCCTTAGGATTTTGGAAAAGTATGAAGTTTTTGTTTATAGCTATATGTATATAGAATGAAAATGGTACCCAAACAGGCCCTAAACTTCCAATCTCTGTTTGAAAATTCCGAGAAGTAAAAACCCTTTCTAATGAGTGAAACCACTTAATCCAGGATCCTCCTAATCTCTTAACAAACTGCAACGTAGTCTATTTAACAATAGAAGACAAGCTAGGTACAGCAATAAATTTTCTAGGATCAAGTTTCTATTAGTAAGGTAGAGAAGAAGGGGCTGACATAGACACTTACACCGTTTGGAAAGTTCTTATCAGGTTTGCAGTTAAAATAGCCCGTTGGCGCACCAGCAGCAGCGATTAAATCGCAGTCGGTCCGGGGGGTTTGGAATGGACCTCCTGATGCGGATTGAATCGTGTTGCCCTATAAGTATATAAACTTGATTAGTATTTTTTGTCTTTTTTTGTTTTTCCTAAACAGGAGGAGTAGAATGATGTTTCGAAGTGACAAAACGTTGACAGTTCTTTTTTAGTAAAAAGGGTGGTACGTACACAGTAGACCGACTTAGTGCATGCCTCAGCGGCGCCTCCTGGGGGGAAGCTCCACCCGGCGTTGGTATAGATTGTTGCTGCCGATGCCGTCGTGGCTAAGTAGCCCATGGTTGTGAGAATGGCTGCGATTTGCATATTGAAATGTTCAATCCGAATGTTGGTGACTAACGATGTGTTTCCAATTTTCGAAGAAAGAAAAAAAGCGAGGTCTAGGAGTTGGAGCTATCACTTTCTAAATAGGATCGAGCCGCTAGTTATATGTTAATCGAGTCATCCTCCGAAGGCCTTCTTCGGTGTGTCAAAAAGAGTCTGTACTTTTACCTCTCGTCAGGTAAAGCTAATCTTAATTTTAGTCTTTTGTTACTGTAGGGGACATCATTGGATTGTGGAGTTACAGAAAAAGCTCATTACAAGGACCCTCGCTATAAGGATACCCTCGCTCATATCCTTACCATATCCGGCTCCGACTATAACCTTGTATCTAGTTTTTTTTATATTCCGTTGGGAGCCACCGAAATGGAAAGATCAATTCAGTGGTACCAATGTTTTTGATAGTAGATAATTGCCCTTTGGTCTGAAGAGGAAAGGGAATGGTGAGGGTTCTGCAGAGATGGTGTAATATGTGTTACTGTTAGAATATCTTTCGTGCTGCGGGTTTTCTTCTCATCTAGCATTTGAATGTTAATTTCTAGGTTTTTCTCTGATGGCCATAAACTAATTGCGTTTAAGGCAAGCTACATGATCCTACGCACCTAGTAAGTAATAGAGTTAAATTTTGTTGATGGGTTGTGGAACGCCAAGAGTGCCAGGATATTGACTTGAATAAAGTTGCATTCAGATGACTGGAAAGCAAACTACTTTTGGTAGGAGTCACGGTTATATAGCCCTAGCTTAAGCTTCTCGTACTTGTTAGAAATACAGAACCAGCTTCCATTCGGTCCTATCCCCTGCTTCCACGCGGTGGACACTAGTCAGACCTACTAATAACAAAATTTAGGATTATTTTGGTATCATGTTTAATTATCTTATAGTATGAACATAGTTAAGTGCTTACGTTCATCCCAAATGTAGCTCAAGCTTTATGGCTATCATTTGAGTTTTATTTGAGTCCGTAATAAATAGGTCGAAATTAAAGGATGGAGAAGGTGTCATAAATAAAGTGATATGCGTTCTTCTGTCCCAGACTTCCTATGCATAGCAGAATGGGAATATCATTGTGGCATCCTCGGCGTTTTGGGTTGGTGGTTTGAAGTAGGAGGTCTTGAAGGCATTCGAGTCCTTACTCATGAAGAGTCATCTATGGAAACGAGCTCAGAGGATTCCGACATTTTGACAATACTAGAACGGATTCCTATGGCTCTTTCTACCCTTTACAGTTTGGATCGTCATGAAAGAGGACGGGGAGACAAGTGGATACTTTGTATCGTCACGTAATTAGCATTATGTCAGAATAGTATACGACTTTTCCTTTCGAGAATGGATATACTATAGTAGTATAGTAACCTTCAGAATCTTCCTATTGCGAATCGCTTGTTCAACTTAACACATTCTGCATGAAGAAGCCCAGCGTCACGAGAAGGGCTAGTTTTTGGAGGGAAATATTCCTTAATCCTTAAGTTTGGTGACAATTTATAAAGGATATGGTTTCTCTTGACCTCATCAATAAAGAGACACTTTACTAATTTTTCATCAACACTTTGATGTTACATTACTTTGGTAATTGCCTCACTCCAATCTCACGTTTCCTTGTCCGTCACAATTTTGTATTATGTCTACCGAGTCTTTCTATTGAAATACCTAACAACAGGGAACAATCATTCATCTCGATTCTCGACGCCTCCTAAGATGTCAATCATGAGTGGTTTGGAAGGAAGTGAACTTTGAACACCTGGTATGTCCTCGTATGCTGAGCGTTAATATACGTTTGTCGAGAAACGAGTCCGAGGATTTATAAATGCAGATGAAAAGATGTACTCTTCACAATATAAAGCTAATGAATTCGCTTTCGAAAGCAGCAACTCAAAAGACGGCAAAAGTATCGTTTGGCTTTTGCCAAAGCCGACCTATTCATGTTAGTGGAAATTCTTCAACGCTTCCACTGATTATCAACAAGATATCAGCAGCCTGGATGGTTATTTCAGATTGCTCATCAGTTTGTGGCAGGTGCGCAGCCAAGTATTACATCTTGGTGCCCTTCATTGAAGACGTCTCTCCAAAGGTTGCTTCTTATCTCTGTCTATTATAATTACTTTTGGGCATCCCAGTCTAGCAATTATCATCTAGCCACTGTGTCATTCACAAATTTTTCTGCCGCCCAGTCGTTTGCGTTCCGAGTTATGAACATTGTAGACACCGACTATTTGGATATGACTTCTGATTCTGTTTGCAACCCTCCCAGCCTGAAGTTTTCCATCTGGGACTATCTCCCGCAGCCACCCGGAAGTGCCAAAATTTGACTTGTAGTTATTGCCTTATTTGTAAATATGCGGACATTCAATTTTTGCAGAACGACGCATTTGGTCTCAAGATTTTTCACTTTACGCTGGTATTCTTTTCTCTGAATGTCCCATTGTCATCCAAACTTGGGCATACATACTGCCATGCTCGGGACGATCATGTGACTGTTCCCCAGCTGGCGAGAAAAAATAATGGTTTTGTGCAGTAGTTGCGATCAAGAGCAAAAATTTTGATCTGAAGGAACATGAATTCATGAGAAAGTTCTGGACCCCACCTGCAGGTAAATAAATATTGTCACGTGATATAAACATGAATGAATCTGAAGACTGAATCAAAATCTAATTGATAAAAATTAACTGATTCAAGCGGATTCATTTTAGGCAAGACAAAGAGACGACCGGTAGTTCTTGAGCAACAATAATGAAAGAAGATGAGCGATGGCCCGATAAGCGACCCCGTCACCAAGATATTGGCAGAATCACGGATTCTTGAAGCGAAAAAACACGACGATTGGACTCGTTCCTGGCGTCGAGACCGCGCTTCGACCGATTTCATGCACATCCGCGCGTCTGCAGAAAAACTGGCCAGAATGGCCGATTATATTGGCAAGGAAGTACAGTGAGTTGTGCGACCCAATAAGTGTGCAGTGTGTTGTTCATGAAGCTCCTCTTTTTTTCTCGCAGAGGAACGTCGGTAGCCAATCAAATCCAGAAAACACCACCCTGCAGGATATCGCCAACATCAAACTCGTAGCCGCCAACACAACCGTTTCGACTCACAACTCACTGTATGACTTTGATTGGTCTCGGGCACAGCCCAAAATCCAGGGTAGAACTGCTCACAGGTACCATATGTATGTAAGTGACTTGGTGGTGGAGCCACCGCATGTCTCGCCCCCTCGGCTTCATTTCCACTTCCGCCCGATACAGAACAATGGAAACAAACCAGGCACACAAAGGTGCAGCAACAGCCTATTTTCGGGCCTTGCTAGAGAGACCCAATAGAAGCCACTCATCTCTGACTCTTTGTCGGCAGATGGTACAAGATGTCTCCGTATCCTCGAAGGGTGTAGCGGTTCTGCAAGTCTACCTCATCATTTCTTTCGTTTTGTGCTCGTTATCGTTCTTTCGTGCTTCAATTTCTTCTCCAGATTTTTCTCTCAGCAATTCTTTCATTTTCTGATTCATTGTTGGTTACATTTCTTTGAATTAGCGCTTGCGCATCTTTCTGCTTCTGCTATTCTTAGCACACCTTCATTACCTGTTACTTTTTTGCAGATCAATACCTGCATATAATCTTTTATATCAGTTCAACAATACCTTCATCATGAGGTCATTTCAAATAATATCTGGGACATTTTTCTTCTCAGTCCTTGCAGCGGCTGGCCCGCTACGGCGTGATACAGCTGGAAATTTGTAGGTCCTGTATCTTTCGAGTCATAGAAGCTTAGCCAACAATCATATAGTCTGGCAAGAAGCGTTCCCTTCAGCAATTTCACTACTTCAGCAACAGCAAGCAGTAATAGTGGAGAAGCAAGCGCTCTGGACGGTGGTGGCATTACTACAATAATTCCTGTTAATACTCCCAAACCTACGACGACGACCTCGATAGAATTGTCATCTACAACGTCAGCTTCACAGAAACAACCGTCTCCAGCGTCTTCAACGATATCGCCACTTCCAAGTCCGAGTTCGTCGAGTGCATCGAGTACATCCGCCCAATCGACTGTATCAAGTAGTTCTTTGTCATCTCAAAGTCCTTCTTCGAGTTTTGCATCAACTACCAAGATATCATTGGGCTCATCGTCAGCTTCTTTCACGGGCTCATCGATACTTTACACGTCGAGCAAAGAAAGCACATTGGTCGGATCATCGACCAAAATAACAAACTCGTCGTTGCCTACAAGAAGTGGTCTCTCTTCAAGTGCCAATGGAGTCACATCCACGGCAAGGGGGAATTTCACCCAAGGGACATCTCAAATTAGTTTAGCCACGACGGTGACGATTCCAACCTCGCTTCCAACTGTGACTTCGGAGCAAGCATCGATTACGAAAACTCTCTTGAGCTCAAGATTAGAAAGCACTTCCCGAGATTCCTCTCCTTCCAGCACAGCCGATGGCTCTGTTAGCGAAAAGCCCAGCTCAAGCTTCTCGCTTCCAACCACAACGGTCTCGCCAAGCAGCTCTACTGCAGTTACCAAGGCACCAGAAGTACCCTCGTCAATCCCAGAGTTTACGAACCCAAATACCTTGATCTCTATTTCTAAAGAGACACTGAAGTCCGACACTAGAACTCGTGTTCCTACACCTGTGACTTCTTCGGTCTCGGCCACGACCCAAGAGACGAGTCAAGCACCAAGTACCATAATTCTATCCTCAAAAGCACCCAGCGCATCAGAAAAGCCTTCGGAGTCATCATCCAGTTCAGCTCAAGTCGCCACAGAAAACCCAGCGCCGCAAGTTAGCACTACAATAATTCCAAGCTCGAGTTCCATATCGAGATTTACACTCACTAATACGGATGTTCTCCCACTACCAACAACGACACCAACATCTTCAGCGATTCAGCCATCAACAGTGCCTCAGATGTCATCAATCCTTACGCTTTCTTTCATTGTTCCTAGTAACATACCGAAAGCAAGTACGTCATCAGGGTTACAACCAGCTCCAACCCAGGTCCCACCATCATCGGCCCAGCCCTCTCAGATGACGACCTCACCACCTGTAGCCCTCCCCACGATCCTTCCCTTACCGGCCCCTACCTCGCTCACCCCGGACGACGTGAGAGAAAACCTCGCCGCTGCACAAGGCTTCAACCAAATTTTCGAATCACTTACAGCCTCATCACCATGTACCCCTGGGGCAATCGCCTGCGTAAACTCCAACGTTGGAAACTGTGATGCTTCCAGAAAATTTGTTTTGAGTCCTTGTGACACGGGATCTTCCTGTTTCGCTCTTCCCATGACTGATACACAGGGTGTTTACGTTGGATGTGCGAACACTGAATCTGCGAAAAAGATATTAGGCGACACTGCGGGTCCGACTTCGACTGGAGGAAATATTCCTCCTATCCCATCTGTTACGTCGATAGCGAGCATTTCTACAAGTCAAGGGGACGCAATTCCCTCCAGCCCATCGATCATCCAGCCCTCCTCTTCTGGAGCTTTCCAAACCACATTCGTAATCTCTCTTCCACAGCCGACAAGTGTTCCAACTCCCGCTCTCCCATCACCAAGCGCCCCGTCGCAGCAACCTGCGCCAACATCAATCAATAATCCCCAGCCATCTCAAGTCGTCACTGTCACTGTCCCTCCTCCAGCCTCGTCCACATCCATTGCTGCCCCTCCTGCGCAGCCAACCACTATCTTGGCGCCCAATAAGGAGACCGTCACGATTCGGGAGACGATTACAGTGACGCAGGCGAAGGAAACGATTAAGGAGACCGTTACTGCTACTATCACCGTTACGGCGAAAGGAGGGAGTCCTGCAGGTCCGGAGCCGATTAGAATTACTATTGTTCCGGGGCTGAGGGGGATATAAATGGTAGTTTCAGCACGTAGATGTGAGTTTGGTTTGTTGTAAAAGCGAGGCGTTTTTGGTCGTTTTTGGATTGGTTCTTAATTTCTTTCATTTTTTATTTTCTGTTATTGTCGTCTCTTTTTTGTTATTGGGAAATACCAAGTGCGTGGGGGATAGATTGATTATTGGGTGAAAGAACGTTACTTTGCGAGTTGTGTAGAGTGGACATATTGAGATGTAGTATAACAGGATGCAGAGTCTATTACAGTATTCATGAAAAGTATGTATCTATTTCTACAACAACTCTCCTACTGTATCGAATGTCTTAAGACTCCAATTCTGTCGCGAAATCTGCGTTCTGGTACCATGGAGGGAAGGTCACGTGGAACTGTCTTAGACAATCCACAACACCACCATATATTATTAGCTAGCACAACCCACACTCTTTCAGAAGACCGTACGATTAAAGAATGCTACATACAGTGTCTAGGCTTAAGAAGCTAAACCAATAAATTCGATATGTTCGCTGTTGGAATAAACCCACACGCCCACTTATAGCTTGGCACGCTAAAAGCTTTTTTGTTGAGATATGACCTTTGATTGAACTACCTAATAAGGAGAAGTGCAGAAAATTCCAAATACAATGGAGAATTCTACCGCTGACCAAATGTTCCGAGACTCGGGGGAATGTGCTTATGTGATAACTCCGCAATACGGTGGAATGCGATATCCACTTCAACAGTTTTCACTGTATATAAGCGAGTTCGCTCTGCACTTATTAGAAAATACAGTTGCTGAACAGGTTACGAGCCGTCGTGCGAGTTTCCAGGAGCAGCTCCCTAGCCATACAGGCTTTGTATGTCCGTGATGGCCGTGTAGGCATCGCATTGCGCAAGTGTACTTCCCTTAAATTTCACGACCAGGGAGGTAGGGGAGAATAGGGAAAGAGGAGAGGAAGGCGGTTGTGCCTTGACCTCTACCTCACCTTACTCAAGTCCTCTAAGGATAGAGGTATGTGTACGGTAGAGAGAGACAAGGAAGTCCTCTCCATGACGATACGATACGGAAGTCCACCCTAGCTAGGTGGCACAAGTCCTCCAAGGAATGGAAGCACAGATATGGAAAGTCCTCCGGGTAGGAGGCAACAGAGGCGGGCATAAGTCCTCACCGAGACGAAAGTCCTCCCAGGCAGGGAGGCACAGACATGGAAATTCCTCCGGGTAGGAGGTAGCAGAGGCAGACATAAGTCCTTACCGAGACGAAAGTCTACCATGGAAAGGTAGCAGAAGTCCTCCCTTGTTCGCAGAGGCAAGACAAAAAAGAAACGACAAGACAGAAGCCCTTTGTATAAGGCCAGCGGACGAGTGCCTGTAGAGGCCTATAATACTACGCAAAGCGGAAATCTCGTAGGGTACGAGGCTAACGGTCAAGAGAAACGACAACGGAAGCCCTTTGAGTAAGGCCGGCAGACGAGAACGGAAAGAAGCCTAACTCGGGAAACGATAGCCCGGGAGACAGTAGGCATCGCACCGGGGGAGCAAGGTATCGGGGGAGATACAAGGTTTGAATGATTGGGGGAGCGATTTTGTGTGTGTACACTGCTACGCTTGCTGCTTGTGCGTGTTTGGATTGCTTGTGTGTGTTTGCCTGCGTGTGCCCGCGTTGCTTCCAGAGCTTAGGAATAACTTCACGATTACTCGTTTAGGTAATAGGAAAGGGGGGAGGAGGATGTTGGAATAAATCAACTGGCCCACTTATTAGCTTAGCACGCTAAAAGTGTTTTCACTGTACATATTTAAGCGAGGTTCGCTCTGCACTTCTTAGCAAAGAAAGTTGTTCCACTTCCACATCCACAACTACCGTTCTATCTTTGTATATGAGAAGCATTAAGAAGCACACTTTTTTGATTGCAGATTCACGAGAAACAAATAGCTGCTTTTGTTATTGATTACGTATATGTGCGCTGGAAAACGTATCTATAGCAACAGACAGATCTTATTCAGTAGTGAGTTTGTCTATATAAAAACAGCCAGAATGCCATGTTTTGGAATCATTAGGTTGAGGAATAGAGTGGGGGTCACGGAGGTCATGGTTTTTCCACGCTAAATGGGTAAGCAGACCAGGACTCTTTTCGCTACCAAACGCTTCTTGAGAGGAAAATTCCTTCTTAGAGGGATGACCGTGGGCTTCCTGGTCGTTGGGAATAAATTGTGAATAATCAGAAGATTCGACAGTAAGTATGAAATCGACGGTAGATTAAGCTAATGTATCTACTTCTCCATCAATGGGGCCGCTGACTGGAAAGATCCCAAACCCATTTCGAATTAGGGAGCTCACACACCCATCCGGTATGCTCCCTTTCGTAACCATATCGATGCCATCATATCTCGATAGTAGTCCAATCTTGAGATTGACCCATTTTTGCTGAAATTCCACGTATCCGAATCGCTGGAAGAGGGATGGTAATATATAGTAACTGGAGTTAGTTGGTACAGTACCTTGTAGGAGGTCGATGGTATATTAGTAGGTCAGGGGATGCAACATTCGTAATCGATTTGAGATAGGAATGTCAACTCTGATGCTCTATAAATTTCGTGTACAATTACTTGGGCCGATTGTTCTTAAATAACTTAAGAAGGCGAAAAATTTCTTTTTTGCATCGTTCGAGTTTTTTGACATGGAGGATCGCGAGTAGAGGAATGCATATATGTGAGACTGCTGTCATCCGTATATACGCTCCCCTTCTTATTAGAACCCACATAATCACACACAACCAAAAGGCTAGGAGAAACATAACGATACATACAAAAACAATATACAACCACAACAACAAGTCCTCAAATCGAAGAACCTGGCGGGGTCATTGAGGTCATGACTTTTTTTCACTATCGGAGTAAGCAGGATAACAGGTGTGGACTGGGATGGGGGATTGGAGATGTTCAATATCGATTATCGGGTCATGTAACGCGGAAATTTGTAAATCCGCCCCCGGACCAATTAGTATGCTTTATTCAAGGACGCTCTTGCGCCTTAACACTACTAGCCCCAAGCTTACTACTACTACTAGGTATTATTATTAACAAACGCTCTAAATTCAACCAAAATGCCACTACTCGAAGCTACCCTTATTCTACCTCGTAGAAACCCTCTAGGAGTAAGCGCTAGTATACAATTGGTTGTTGTTATTATAATTGTACTTATATCTATTGCTCTTTTTATTCTTATAATAATCGTATTTTAACTTTAAATATTACTAAAATCCACCTTGAAACCCCCCCTAAAATACCCCCTAAAACACCCCTAAAGACACTCCTAAAATACACTAAATTTAGTTATAATTATCGATATTATCGAATATCGTCACTTTTCAAACGATAATTATCGCTATCGTCTGAAAATAAACCGGCGATATATCGCGATAAATATCGTATCGGCGCCCAGGTCTGGTACAATTAGCTGGCCTCGTGTCATACTGAATACACAGCTTGTACCCACTGGTATTCTTGTACAACCCAATGAATAATTGTAAAGTGATACAAGCAGAGTTAACCTTTAAATAACTGATGAGAAGATGTAATAGGAACCAGCCTTAGATGCACCAGCAATAGCTTGCTTAAGGTCATGGTTATTTTAAATAAGCTGGTAACACTGAGATTTATAAACAGTTACTCTGGGAACTTGCAAATAATAAATGTTCGGTAAATTGAATACGTCGAGTTTCTTGCTGTTTGAGAATTAGTTACGGATAAGCGGGAGATTCGACAGTAAGTATGGAATCGACGATAAATGAAGCGAGGCGAATATTGCTAGGCTCGCTATTGAGCGTTGCTGACTGATAATCTGCGTAATCTCTACTCCACCCCCATGCGTTCCTCCTCCATCTCTCATGCTTCATAAGTGCAAAACCGGTCTTCTGGGCCTTTTGTTCTTGATCTCTTCCGTTAGGGAATGATACCTTGTTATATCAAGCCTTTTCCCCCTTCCTTTCCCTCCCTTATCCTCGCCATGTGTGGCTTCAATGCCTTACATGCACGACGTTTAGAGCACCATCCCAAGAAGAAGAGGAAACCACCACCGCGCCTACCTAAGTCGGCACTCTTGAGAGAGAACATCTTATTAGTCCCTCAAAAGATGCCCATCACTCTCTCCCTTTTATAATCACTAACAATCACAATTCCTTCTTCGCAACGTACCGGTATCCAACCACAGGTTTGGGAAGCACAATTTATCGAAGGTCACCAATCCTATTCTAGTATCCTCCCAAAAGTTTCCCCTATACTCTTCGGTCCATAAAGCCTAGAAGATTACCTGTTCTGGGACTCCTCCAAATACCGAATTATGACAGGAACAAAGGGAGAAATTAGTTGAATAAAAACACGTCGGTAGTGAGTGGAAAGGATATGGGTTATACTGGCATTATCAGGAGAGCTTTTCTATGCTCACTAAGGGCGCTGTGAAGAGAAGAACAGCACGATTCAAAGAGCGTTTTGTAGGATTAGGACAATCATATCTAATATTGGTATACTAGCGAAGAGAGAGGGATAGACAAATGGTTATGAAAATTTAAGGGAGAAAGACTTGAACTCTTTTTATATCTATTTTTCTTAATCTTAACTAAATCGCATTTCCCCCATTTTCTTACAAACCAATCAAACAATATACTCTACGAAAGCGTAGAAGAAATCAAAGAGCAAGTTAAAGGGGAATGTTTACCGAAAGAGACGTTCTCGGGCTTGATTATCTCGCACATCAAGGTATATCGCCGACATCGAAGCGTGTCAGTCACAGTAGTCATCTACCACCTACATAAGATCCGTGTTACTCTATTGGAAGCGGGATAGGAATTGAGAAAGCCCAGCCTAATACCTTATCTTGATGAGTCAGATGGGGGCGGGACGAGTTGAAGAAGATTCGACATCTAACATTGTGGTTTACTGAAGTCTCTTCAAAAAACGGTGAAAATAGGAAATAAGAAGACAAATGAGCGACAAAACCAATGATTCTTAGTTCAAGTACCTGCTGAGAGATACTGCGTAGTCGCGAGCTATTCTTTGTTAAATTCTACTTGAGTTCTGCTCTAGCTTCGACATCTATTGTTGTAGACTAAAGAAAAGCCCTCTTACTACACACAAAATACCCATTCTAACCACTCCACTCCTCATATAACAACATTACCCCACCAACCACCTCACTCACTCACCCACCTAGTCGTAAAATCAACCTCCTCCCTCCTAGTCCTCAAATCATTCCCCCTAAACCCCTCATCCTCCCACCCAACCGCCACCCCACAAAGGACCTCCATCTCCCCCTCAATCCCCAATTCCCTCCTCACAATCTCAGGATACCCAGCAATACTAACCTCCACACAACTCTGCACCCCCCTCTCCGCCAACGCCAACAAAAAACTCTGCAAAAACATCCCCACACTTAGACTATCCGCCGCCCCTAGACTCTTATCCATACAAACCACAATCCCGATAGGCGCATCGAAGAACTCGTAATTCTTCAACACCGCTCTCTTCCGTCCCTCGAGGTCATCGTGGGCGAGACCGTAGCCGGGGGCCCCGTAGACGAGCGCACCGAGGTTGCTGCGGTAGTGTGCGAATTTCTTGGGTAGAGGGGGGATTTTGGGGGTTTCTTTGGAGGCGGCGGATACTAGGGCGGTGGTTAAGCGGGTTAGGGCCTTGCCGTGGACGATGGTTAGACGCCAGGGTTGGATGTTGGAGTTGGAGGGGCTGTGTTGGGCGAGTTGGAGAGAGGTGCGGATGAGGTTTAGTGGTGGGGTGGGGGATTTGAGAAATTTCCGTGTGGAGTGACGGGTAAGGATCCAGTGGGAGAGGGGTTGGTTTTGGTCTTTTTCTGGGGAGATGGAGGTAGCGGTGATGGAGATAGGTGTTATGTTTGTTGAGGTGGTTTGTTGTTCTGTTGTGGTGGTGGTAGTATTCATCGCGTAAAGTATGTAAAGTTGTTGTCGCTTATTGATCTTTTGGCAGTATGATTTTGATAGGTATATTTGTACTTTCTTTTAGCTGTACTTGAACCTTTCCTCTCCATTCTATCCTTTCCCTTTTCCATATTTATATTCACATTTCCCATCATGTGTCCACAAAAGTTTCTTCATCATGTGTACCACAACTATCTACAACCAAGAAAAAACTCAATTCACATCATCTAGAATCGCCTCTCCCCTTTCCGCCTCTCGCTAATTCAAATCCCGACAATACACAACATCTCGAGGCGTACAAACATCCGACCTCCCGTTCCGAGCATCTCCGCCCTACTTCCAGTAATACTCCTACACCATTTTGACTAAAACTAGTCCTGACCGTTCGACATCCTTGTGAACGGACTCTCGGTCTCTGAAATGCCGTTTTTGAACGCCGCGAAGGTAATCATATATAATACTTACAGATCATTACCCAGCATGTCATAGTGGCTCGAAACCAAGAAATCATTTCTGCCACTTGGCAAGTGGCAGAAATGAGACCAAAAATGTCCCATCCAGCGGCGGTACAAGTTTGACATCATTTTTCCTTCTCTCTAGCTGCGAAAACTGAATCGCAAGTAGGGCACCAAGAGATAGAATCCCTCACGTGTTTCAGCCATTTCGTAGAGACGCGGGCTGATTATTCTACCCCATATGAGGGAGGTGCGGAGACACAACTGGCGTTGTGTAACGGTGGGTGGTATACGGACTCAGCGGGTATTCAGGGGAAAATTGGATAGGCGAGCGGGACAAGAAGCGAAATGATATACTATTTCTAAGTATGATGTCATCTTTCTCTTCCTGATTATAGACTCCTTATTTAGGATATATCCTCGAGTGAACGTGCTTCGTCTTGGGCTGACACCATTTACATCTGCTGTTAATGCTTAATACGTGGCGATGCAAAATTTGATAGTCAAGCGTTGTGCGATGATATATAGGTAGCTTAGACTCAATACGTAGACGGGTAATAGTGTGTAACCCGCTTCATTCTCGGGAAGACAGCAAAGACGTCAGCCTGTTCAACAGCTGTCGAATAAATAAATTAGGCTAGATTGTTCCACTGAAAAATACACTGGGATACTAAGGTCATGGAGGAAAAGAAAAATATTATGGGTGTATATATCACAGCTCTTCGTCAAGGAAAGCCAACATGCTAGCGCAGGTCGGCGTCAGGTCTGTACATACTCTCGAATCTCCCAACTCTCTACGACCTATATCTAAAGGCCATGGGCTTAGTTCCATAGCTCTTTCCTTATCAGAGGGACCGTTGTGCCTTCGAAATTGTCAGATTCAATGTATACAATGTATAGTATCATGAGGGTTTGAGGTATAGATGGCAGAGCCAGAAGAGTTCCTATCTTTCCAATTCACGTTACTCTGGAGGGGTGTCATATTGACGACAGGAGACTATTCAAATGAAATATTGATTTTCCTAAAAAGAAGAGGAAATGTCCGTTACAGTCAGTATCTCCTCTTAAGTGACGAGCTATTCCGTTCTTAAAAGCACACGTCCAGCCCCTTATACTGTAGGACCAGAATCAAGAACAAGATCCGCCATGAACAACTTCCCATAGACAAAACATCTACCTCCTATCTCCAAATACCCACACTCCACCACAGCAGCAAACCTCTTCTCCTCATAATCAGAAAAAAAAACCCCCCATAATTCCTATTAACACAATTTCAGTGTCCTCAAGTCCTCCCAACAAACCTCCACTTACCTCAGTCTTCGTACCTGCAAAACATACACACATCTATTTCCACCGCACCATGAACCCTGCAAAACTTTTGGTCGCGGCCTCGGTCCAAAGTTGAAGACACAGCGAAACATACTTCATCCCATCCGTGCCCGTAAGTATCATCCCAGGAGTGGGTGTCAAACCACTCAATATTCTATTCTTGGCAGCACTTTACATGAAGGCGGTGCGACTTCGCCTCTCTCTCGCAAAAGGAAATGCTAATTTCGTTAAAAAGATGGTAAAGTCGTTAAAACATCCTTCTTTAGATCCATTTCCTGCTATTCCTACAAGCACAATCACATATCCAAACCCCCATTCCTCACCAAAAAGAAACCTTCGGGTGAAAGATAAGAAATCATCAACAATGAAACCCCTCACCACCCTCCTAACCCTCACGCTCGCCACCCTCAGCACCGCTCAAACAAAGGACTGCGGGCGCGGCCTCTGCATGAACGATTGTCCAGGCAGTAAATTTGTATGTTTACCCTCCTTTCCCACTACCATCGTCTTTACACCTGCTCGTATTTCAAAAACGTGGTTACTGATACGTTCTTTTTACTCCATCCAGTTGATTAACGATGTGGTGTGTATTGGGGAGTTGGTATCTTGTAACTGTACTACGAATCCACTCATTAGATACTAGACGGGAGGTGTGGATTTGTACGAGTAGATGGGTGGGATAGGGATGTGTATGACGTTGTGGTGTGAGAGGTTGGAGATAGGAGGTAGACGTACTATATAGTACTATTTCAGTGATGACTGTTGTCAGGATTCTGGAAAGAGACATTCGTTATTACGAAATGCTCTGTTGGCCTGGCTACTTATGTCGAGGCGTGGACCACGTTAGCAGGAATGGAGGGGAGCTAGCTAGTAATATATAGCTAACCGATTTACTATTTCTAACAATCAATACTCCATACGAATAAACTACTTTAGAAGAAATAAAAAAAGGCTTACTTACCTACTTTCTCTCTTTCTCTCTTTCTCTATATATACTTCTAGCAAACCTCTAAAAAAAGACCCTTCTCCCTCCCTTTCCTTCTATCTCCTATCTTCTATCCTCCTAACATCCCCCAAGAATCAATCTCAAAACAAAACCCCTATAAAAGAGCCTTAACCCATATATACCCCCATCCTTTCATTCCACACTCCCTTATCTCCCCCCACCCCCAAAAAAAGCGCGCCATTTCCACCTCCCACCCCCTAAACCCCTCGCCCTCGCCTTACCAAATGGGAAATTCCCAACACTCCCAATGATACCCCTATCAATCGATGCTCGTACCAGATACCTTCATTCTTAAGTTCTAGTAAAGAGCTACGGTATCTCCGCGAACCAAATCAACTCGTCATGAAGATATTCTTCTAACTTGGAAATGTCTCGTCTTTATCGTAATCCTGAACTTCGTAGTAAAGTTCTAACCGTGATGATTTGTTGGTAGTAGATCCTGGCGTACTAAGCGGGGCGGGTATTTCGCGAGCGAGCGACAGACGCTACTTCTCGACGTAAGTAGCATATAATCATCAAAGAAGGGTAGGGCTCTTTGGCGTCCTGGTATAGGCATCTTTATTTCTGTGCGAGATGGTATATATAATGATTTCTTGCTGATTTGTATGAATTCTTCGAGTCATTTGGGGAATCAGGGATTTCCGCAAGTATCTCCAGGCTTCGTTCACCTACCCCTCCTCCCTTGTTGAGGAAGGAAAGATAAGAAGATGAAATACATACGGAGAAAAGCGATTAAGGATACGAATCCTAAATGGAATTCCTGGAGATGGATGGGTGGGTAAACCTTCTTAGGCGGGTGAAGAAGAAGATAAAGATAAGGGAAAGAGTATATACGAGTAGCGAGCGTACTAACAAAACTAATTAGATGCTTAACCCTACTCGAGTTAAGTTAAATGAGTATGATTAGGTAGGTGATTTCGTTAAGTTAATTAGTAGATTTAACTATTCGAGTAGTACTCGAGTAGTAATATACAACGTGACTACCTATAATAAAGGGTCTAGATAGCCCGCCCCCCCCCGGCCCCTTTCCCCCCTTTATTATTTTCTAATATAACTTAATATAAATCGGATAATCCACTAAGCTTAGAGGGTAATATTATAGAGTTATATCCTACCTATAAGAAGTCGTATATAGGAAAGGGGGCGACGCAAGCTGTCTAGACCCTTTATATAAAACTCAAATAGTATATACCTGATATAGGGGCACCCGGCCGTGCCGGCCAAGTCCGTATATATGGACCGACCGGCCGGTGTCCGGCTAGCGAGACAGGGGCGCTTCGGGGTATTGGGCCGACACTACTCGAGTAACTTATAAGTTAATCGAGTACTTGGCGATTTAAGTTGATTGGCGATTCTCACTACTCGAGTTGAGTTGATTAGGTGCCACTACTTAACTCAACTACTCGAATTTAATACGCTGTATGCGAGAAAGATATTGTAGAGTAAATTTAGACTTGTAGGATTGATGGGTTGGATGGACATGGGTGGAGGAGAACTTTCTAATTTTGTAGTAAAATGAGAATTTGAGAACTCAAGGAAAGAGGAGAATTGTAAAGAAAAGTAGAGAAGGATAAGAAGGGTGCGAAAAAGGTAGTCAGGTGATGATAGAGATTCGAAAGGAGACTCGGTGCATACTTGTACTTGCACGACTCCGTTCTCTTAAAGACTCAAAGTGCCAGTGAACGACAAGATGAGATCTTACTGAGACTCATCCCCACCCTGCGTTCAAGAGGAGAAGGTAACAGAAGACGAAAGACTCGAATGTTCTTGATGATAAGATAGAGGCGAGAGTTGAAGACAGCAGCATGTCAAGAACGGCTGAGCGGGAGAATATGAGGGATAGAACGAAAGAGCCTCGTTGAGAAGAATCACCGAGTCGTCGATCATCTGAGTAAGATCAGATGAAAGGACCATCGACATCTTGCTTCCAGAGATGGACGTGTCTAATCGGTCTGCTGAGATGCAACTGTTTGCTATGCATGAAAGCTCAGGATAGTCGAAAGACGCATCACTCATCCGGTTGGTCCACGTACAAATCGTAAGCCAACAACAAAAACGATATCAGTGGGTAACAAACAAACAAAGAAGAAATACAGCCGCTGTTGTAGATAAATACCAATCAAAACCACCCCTCCTCCACAAGCAAACTCCTCGCTACCGACCCCATGGACGAACTAATGAAAAAGGAAAAAAGACTTCCCGCCACAATCAACAAACCATCCAAACCTCCAAACTAGCAAGGAACTCCCCAAAGTATAAAGATGCTTAGGGCTGAACGCGAAAGAACAAATGAAACTTCAGATCTCTCCCTCATGTCAGGAAACTTTGACGCAAAAGCAAGGGCATCCTCGCTTCCACCACATCCCAAGATCTGGGGGATGGCGAGTGCCGTCTACTGCTGACTTGCAGGTGACTTTCCCGGTCCGGGAAACCTCGTACCCAAGGTCTCGTTCTCGTACAAGAACATCGGAAAAACCGGTGATTGGCCAAAAGGGAGAGATATTAAAGAGTCGGGGCCATGAACATCGAAGGTCATTGATGATTCGATCGCCCTAAAGAAGGGCCTCGACTTTTTCTGCAAATGCTTGTTGTGTTTGGTTCCCGGATTTTGCGATTCTGAAGAGAGGCAAGTTCCTGGTCATTGAAAGACAATAGTTTCGGATCCCGGACTATGGTGCACACGGTCCGTCGGTGATTAGAGTAGTGGCGCGCGAGATTCAAGATGGGATCGAATTGCTGACAGACGTTGTTCAGCTTCTCCAGTTATGCAGACTTTGTGCACGGTAGTGAAAGTACTGTACTGGTAAGTCAACGGATCTCTCGGATCGCATAAGTGCCGCTCAGCGATGAAAAGTGTGGCTGGTGATGGCAGAAATAAAACTCACGCGAGGGTGGGTAATTTTGTTTGCGGCGGAGTGGGGAAATGAGCTGTTGGTTGAGATTAAAAATGGGAATCCTTTTAAGGGGGGTATTCGCAAAAGTTTGCACGATGACGAATGAACGGAGACAACGAGAACCAGCGTGCGCGTGATTTGGTTGGTGATGGGGTAATCTCGTAGATGTAGTGGTGTTATAGGAATATGTACCGTTGGTGATAAGGATAAGTACCAAGGTGATGAGTTTGAGGTTTCATAGGTAATAGTCGACAAGACTTGGGAGGGATCGACTTCAAGGATCTAATGAAGAGGAGCTGTCAGGTGAGAAGCTCTGAGGCCTTTCGACTTCTGCCAACACGTAATTAGGGCTGGGCTAAGGTCGGTGTTTGTATGGACGTAATGTGCTGTGCTTATACGAGTAGAGGTAGAAGTAGACTTGACAGCAAACGACGTCGGCCATGGCACTATGTAGTTTCAAACTAAAAGCGTCTAGCCAACCTTATTCATCGTCACTTGACAAGAATCCGGCGGCAAGGAGATAAGGAAAACGTTGACATCAGAGGCGCGACTGCGACTTGCAACTTGCCATGCGGTTAGGGAAATTTCGAATCGCGTTCGTACTGTAACGAATTAATTGCCTTTGGTGCGACAGGATATTTCGGTGAGATGAATGGGACTGTTGAGGTCATTTGACGGATCGCTTATGAAAAATGCCCCTCGCACTTCTCGTAGGCTTCTCTATTATTGTCCCTCATCTTGTAGAGTAGTGATATACGAGTATATCTGTCAGATTCAAGTGGGGGAGAAAAAGAAAGCGCAGCCGCAGGATTTGGCAGTCGTCACCATATTGAGGCGGAACTCAGAACTGGAACCTGCTGAAACGAATACGCGATACGCGGCAGCCACCTGGGCAGTTTTTTTGGTTTCAACAAAGGAGGCCGATTTTGGGTACAGGAACCGAATTTCGGGTTGGTTTAACTGATCTGAGCCTCTGAAGTGGATCTTGCTCTCCTGAATCCCGAGTTCTTTGCCCATTCATCGAACTTTGTCACATCTTGTTCAGGCAGAACATGGCGGGAGTATCTGGGACTGCATTGAAACTGAGATACGAAAATAGCTTCACCAGGTAGATGGGTTCATCATGGGGTGATGGTAGAAACCCGTAGGTATCTCCGTACCAGCATGGCCTGGGTTGGATATGCAGTACGGCTACTAGTATGGTCCTTTTCCTCGTGCTCGTCCACACGGATGCGACTCACATGGATATACGGAGTGAAAAAGGAAAACATGAGTCTACGTGACGCACGACGACGTCGACTGATTCGGAATAGCCATCAGAGCACTCGTATTACGAAGTACTTCATAGTATTGTACTGTAGCATTCTCTGATGTTACAGATATATCTGTGGTTCGGGAATTTATGCCAACATTTAACAATAACTGAAGTGTTAGTGTTGTTTGGTGCTTCATCCGAAGTCAATTGCACCATACCAGAGGGTTTAAGGGACGGAGTCGTTCATTCGATGGCTGATGGTTGCACTAATTTCTCAGTGGTCGGCACAGCGTTTCGATGATGTTGGAAAAAACCATACTCAAGCAGGTAGGGTACTAGCATGAGTCGCAGTAGTAGTACAGTATGTATCTCAGAGTTTCCAGGTAAAGCTACCAGTACTCCGAACTGCTGCCGCGCTGCGTCGTATAATACGCGTATCGACATCGATATCGTTGGTCGGTTGGACTTGACTTGGGCAGCCTCACTGCTTACTTCTACATTATTGACAGGCAGATGCAGACAAAGAATTGTCAACGTCGGAAGTCGGGGCATGTCAAGCTCCATACTCCAGCATATTTGCGGATCGCCGGAGGGTGTGACAGCCTGTCGATGCAGGTTGGTCAACCCTAAGCTGATTTGTGGCTTCGGATTGGCTTTGAGCAGAATTCTCCGCCGTGACGTTCACTGCGGTGTACGTTGTAATTGTGCAGCAAAAGAAGCACGCGGACCGCGGTGAGCAATAGACTTTACCTTGTAATGCTTAATTCTGAAGTCGATGCTCTCGAGACTCGCGGCAATGATACCAGTACTTGTACAAGACAAGTAACAAGACTGGGAACCAGTATATCTGCGACGGGGTTTTCTGCTGGCGGCTCGCAATAGCAGCATTGCTACCGTGTAACAGCAATTCCGCGATGCTGTGGTCAGCGTTGAAAATAGAGCGGGTTGGGGATGAGATTGGCCCTCTTCACGCCGGCAATGTTAAATGATGGTGTGTGCCTCATCGCCTTCCTTGTCAAGCTGACTACCTAGTAGTATCTACTCGTACCAGCACCCGCTACGCGACAAACCCCCGGCCTACCAGCGTGTGGCCTGAGTGGCCTGAGTGGCCTGAGGAGCTTGAGTAACCTTGGAATCATGGCAGTCGCAGCGCAGCCTTGTACTCCCTCCTGCCCTCCCCTCCGCCCGTCGCTCCCGCCTCGATGCGCTTGCTTCCATAAGCAGCCGAGTGGGTCCAGGCCGGAGTGGAACCCAGTGGTGTGGCTTGCGTCTGGTGGACCACTTAAAGGTCGCCCAAGCACCCTTGGCGCCAAGCTCATCAATCCCCTTTAATGATTGGGAAGGTGAAGGTTCAGCACAAGAAGAGCAGACCGGCCGCGCTTTCCGTCAGTGACTCCGTCTCCGTGCGATTCTGCTCTTGCCTCATTTGAGCTTCTTCCTCTGCATTTCTCCAATCCATACTCTCACCTCCCACTCCCACTCCGCACATCCTCAATCTCTCCAGTGCTCCCGATTGTCGAAACATATCAAACATCTCCACCCTCATGTACAGCTCATAGCATCCGCATCCCGCATCGCATCGCATCGACTTTCCTGCCACCTCGTTACTCCCAGCATCCATTCACATCCGCTCACGAGCAATCTCCATATCCCGTCAACATCGTTCGTTTGCTGTGGTTGATACGGAGGAATTTTCGTCCGTAAAGGACCAGACACCACAATCATCATGCCCGACACGAATAGTTACTACTCCTCTCCAGTGAGCTCGCCGACGTTCATGAAGACGCAGCTGCCCTTTTCCTGGTCGATACCAAACCCACTACCGCGCAGGTTACGACGACGCATACGCTCCCAATTCCGCGCAGCGATATCTCCGGCTTCGAACATTGCCGGACTCGAAACCTCCTTCAATCCAGCAGACACGATAAAAGCGCTCAAGGCACACAGGTGGTCGGTGTACGATGGTCAATATCTACTGCTCATTATTCTGGCCATTTTCTCTTTGTCCATAAGCCAGGCGCCCGGTCCAATAATGAAGACCGCCGCAGCATCTGCCCTCATGCTCGCTTTACTCATGCCAATCACTCGTCAATTTTTCCTGCCGGCGCTCCCAATTCTATCTTGGGTGTTTCTTTTTTTCAATGCTCGGTACGTACTTTTGCGTCACATCTTTTGACTTTTTACGGCACCGATCGGCAACTGTTAGTAATCTTCAAGTCTAACCATCTGTCCCTTAGATTTATTCCTGCAGAGTACCGTCCACACATCTGGGTCAAGGTTCTACCTGCCCTCGAAAATATTTTATACGGGGCCAATTTGAGCAACATCCTCTCTGCACACCAAAATGCGGTACTAGATGTGCTGGCTTGGTTACCATACGGAATTTTACATTTTGGTGGACCATTCATTTGGGCTATTCTCATGTTCCTTTTCGCTCCCCCAGGAACAATCAATGTCTACGGTCGGACATTTGGGTATTTGAACATCGTTGGTGTTATAATTCAGTTGATCTTCCCATGCTCTGCTCCATGGTACGAGAACATGTACGGACTTGCACCCGCCAATTACTCCATGGAGGGATCCCCAGCTGGTCTCGCTCGCATCGACAAATTGTTTGGCGTTGACATGTACACTACGAATTTCACTGCATCACCGTTGGTATTTGGCGCCTTTCCATCGCTCCACTCTGGTAACGCCGTCTTGGAAGCCTTATTCATGAGCCACTGCTTCCCGAAGCTACGCCCGTTGGTCATTGGTTACGCAATGTGGATGTGGTGGGCAACCATGTACCTGTCTCACCACTATGCGGTCGATTTGGTAGCCGGTGGATTCCTTGCTGCAATTGCTTTTTACATTGCCAAAACAAACTTCTTGCCAAGAATCCAAGACGACAAGTTCTTCCGATGGGACTACGATTATGTTGAGCTCGGGGACGCACCAACTGTTGATGGATACGAATATGGCCTGACAGTTCTCGACCGTGATTTTCACAACGATAGTAGCGACGAGTGGACTGTTGGGTCTTCTTCTTCCGTTTCTTCCGGATCAAGAAGTCCAGTAGACGAGACCGGTTCATCATGGGAGGGCGAAACATTAGCGTCTCAAGTCTCGGACAGCGAACTCAGCGAAGTTGTTGTCCGATGATGATCCCTGACCCCAAGCCAAACAACATTCTCAACAAGGCCACCTGTTGAGACGATACCCCTCTTGACGATTTACGGCATTTTCATGTTACGGCGTTTAGCATATGAGCGGATATGGTTTAATTCCAACTCATCACTTTTTTATTCCTCGACTTCTGGCACAGGACAGGTTTCTCAAAAACCCACTTCACACTTTTCCCACCGACTTGTACATAATATCGCCCTTTTCTTCCATAATGACATATGGGATCCGGTGGACGGGAGCAACGGAGGCGCTTTTTACGCCGGAAAAACCTACGATTTTAATCATAATGATTGCCTTGGAATGACATCGACCGACCTGGAGATTCGACGATCGATTTGAAACCTCGGCCAATACTTCATTTCAGCACTTAGTTTTTTTTCTCTTGCAAAACTTCACTCCCTCGCGGGAGAGATAGAGGCGCCGTTTTTTCTTCTTCTTTTTCTTTCCGAAATAAATACTACTGCACTATCGCTAGAGTTACCGCCATTGCCACAAGTGGGTGGATTGTGCTGGGCTCAATTGTATGAATATAGAACCTTTTCGACACTCGCTTCGCTGAACATAGATTTTTGGCAACAGGAACACCATAGGGAAGGGGAAATGGGGGGTGGTTCCTTTTTTGGGTATTCAAGAGCTGGGGATGAGAACCACCAGAAGTCATTTGGTGGGATGGGATGAATTTGTAGATGAGATGAAAGATAATAGGGAATGAGGGAAACTTTTTTTGGGGGGTTTTTTTTTCTTTTTTTTTTCCACTGGACTGTCGTTATCCTACTATCTTTGGTGGAGGAAACTCGAGAGGTGGGAAGGATGTAATTAGGGAGGGGGTAATTCTGGGAGGGGAAGGGGGGACGGTATTTAAAAGGATGGGTGGGGGAACGGAGGGAGGCGGATCGATAGATAGATACTGTAGGCGGTTCTTTTTGAAGAGCCGAGATTAATTGATGATGACAGTTCAGGAGATGATTGAAGCTTTTTTATATTTTTTTGGGGCTTGAGTGATATATGCCTATATGAAGGTGAAGACCTCCTGGATTCTGAAGGGATATAAAGTTGTATTATGGAAAGTAGAGGTAGGTTACTGTACGTTTTTGTTTTCGAGTGCGTAAGATGACTCTTTTCTCGCTTTGCTGCTAGCAGATGGGGATTTGGTTCTTTCTATGGTTGAGCTCTTTTACTTCTCTCTCCTTCCTTACTCTTTTCTAACTCTCCTCTCTCTCTCTTTTTTCTCTCTCTTTTTGCTCTCTCTTTTTTCTCTCTCTTTTTTCTCTCTCGTTTTTCTCTCTTTTTTGTCTCTCTTCTCGAGTGCTATAGATTCTTTCCTATGTCCCAGAGAAAGCGTAAATCCGAATTGGAATCCGAATTGGAATTGGGAATTCGACAGATAGATAGACAGACTAATCTACTCTACTCGTACGAGTATGTTTATTTTAGAAGCGGGGATCTCCCTCCTTGTACGTGGTGTTCCTAGGAGATAGATGAACGGGATGGGACGGGATAGGATGGGATGGGATGGGTCTCTCGCTTGTTTTGTAGGTACGTATGAGGTGTGGTGTGGTGTGGTGTGGGTGTTAGAGACTTGGAGACTTGGAGGGGGGTTTTTGGTTTGAGTTTTTTGGGTTGGGATGGATGGATGGATGGTAGAAGGGAAGGGAGGGGAAGGGGGGAGGGGGAAGGAGGAGGGAGGTTTTGATGAATGGTAAATTGGATTGGATTGGATTGTATGGTGAGATAGTGAAGTTGGGGTTGTTATTCTTTGCATTGAGTAAGAAGGAAGGAGAAGGAGATGGATATGTAGAAGGAAGATAATTAAAGGTAACTAAAGGTAAGTGGGATTTATTATATAGTACCTATATATCTTACGGAGTATATATGTTAGTATCACTAACGAAGTGAAGAGATACGGTATAACTTCTTTTGGTTATATTTCGTATGGGGTCTAAAAGAGTGTAGTGTTCTAGCTAAATATATTGAAGTGTGTGCCGTACTGTCTTAGACAGTATCACATGACCAGCCTCCTTTCCTGCCCTGGACCTGGTTGTACCGACAATATAAATACCTATTAAAATCATAGAATTAGATAGCGAGAGTGTTTTTGTATTGTAGGTAGACATATTATAAAAACAATACCTCGTACTCGTATAGATTTAAAGAAATAATTTCTTTTTTAATAGAATAATAATTAGGCGAACTAGACTAGACGGTATTTAAGGGACTAAGCGTATTTACACGTATAGATACTAGATAAGAAACCTACACCTATACTTTCTGGTTTTACTATATATATAAGTATAGCACTATTAAGAATACTAAGTATAAAGTACTAGGCGTATAGATCCGACTAGTCTACTATACCTCCTCGTATAAGATATAAAATCACCCGCCTATTCTAGGTTAAGATACCTATAATACTAATACTCGCACGGCTTTTTGCTGTATATCCTATCTTTTAGACGTTAGAATAATATTATATTATATAAACTCTAACCTAGATCTAAACGTAGTTAAGAGTATTAAAAAAGACTTGTTATATCTACTAGCGCTAGATACGGGTACGGTAGTATACTTTACTATATTAGTTTAGCGAGGGGGGTACGTTAGTTACGCACGGGATTTTTGTTGTATATTGTAGGTACTTTTTGATGCTCGGAATGTATTATGCCCGAGATGACGTGGTGTTGTATACTTGGAGCTGGGAGGAAGAGTGAGAGGAAATATATACTAGTACTAGTACTAGTATAAACTCGTACTTATCGAGTCCTCCGAACTAGGTGGGTTTATTGTACATGGAAATTATAAGATGTACTGGAATATTGATGTGGTTAAAAATCATTATGTTACTATACCTACTTGCTTGTACGTGAAGAGAAGGACTTAAATCTATACTCTATAGGTAGGTAGGTCTCTTCTCTACGTACTATAAGAACAATGCTGGCACTTCTTACAGTACAAGTACTATATCTATCATTAATCAAGATCCAAGCGAGGATCAGAGCCCCAAGTTCCAACCATCCCATATCACCTTTCTTCATCACTCACTCACGTATCGAAAACACCCTAATAAATCATCTTTCTCGCCTCGATACCACACCATCTAAAAAGTCCTACCACAAAACTCCACATCCTTTACGGAGGTATTCCCTCCATTCCCTAAAAAGCATTCACTACATATACCCCCTTCGCAGTCATATCCTTAAGTAACACCCCTCACGCCAAGTCGTCCGGTACATGTCTGAGCACCTTAATGGAAATATTGAGTGAGAGCTTTACTTGAAGATTCACTAGTCAAATTGCAAAAAACTCAGTATGTCTGGTTTATTGTCCTAGGCCGCCTTCTTTGAGGGTGAGGACTTTTTTGAGTTTTTTTTTAGGGAGGTTGGGTTTTGTTGGTACTCTTTTTTTGGGGAAGGGTAGGGACGGGAGTAGGGAGACTTCCCCCCTTGAGCTTTAATAAAGGACAAAGAAAATTGGTAAAGATGCGGGAAGAAAGCGTAGTCTACTCTCTGCTACGGTGATTACATGACCTTGATGGGGATTGATGGAGATGCTTGTGTTACAGTACTGGCCGCTATTGAGGGGAATAAGTTTTGTATATGCGTGTTGATGTGGTTTATAGTGCAAGTCCCTTTTTCTTTTCCTTCTCAAACGGTTTCTAGGTAGTAAGTACTTAGGAGATGAAAAGGTGGGTGGGGAAGAGTCTGGTTCGGCTGTTTGGATGTGTGTTCTTAGGGATTAGACTAGTAGGAGTGGTTGCTTTATGATGTGAGGACGGGGAAATGGGGTACTGGGTTTTGGTTGTGATGTTGAGGTGTTGGTGGTAAGAATGTTGTTATTGTGATGCATGTAGGTGTAAGATCTTGTTTGGGAGAAGAGAGTTGGGAGTTGTTTTGTAAGGGGTGTTTTATATGGGTGTTGTATGGTATTAATAGTAGGGGGAGGGATAAATTACTAGCTAGGTAAGATTACCAACCTACTCTTCTTCCCTTTACAAATTCATAGATTAGAAGTATATAGCTATACGAGCGTGTTAGAACTTATTGTTTTCACTTGTATACTAGATAATCTTACCAAGAAAAGTATTTAACCCGAACCGAACCCAAACTCCAAAAAGAGGTCCAAAATAACCCTCGAAATCGGTATCATTGACACCTCATCTTCCTTTCTCCCTTTAAACTCCATATGGTACCGCTACTCATGTCCACCCAAAAGGTGTCTCTTTTACCTCGTGTCTCGTAAAGCCTCAGAGAGGAAACCAGAGGTCGAACTCTTAAATTTAGGAATCGAAGGAAAAAATAAATCTCATCAACGTGTTTCTTTCATAAAAGAGGAAAAAAATACCTAGATGAGCTAGTTGTGGTACTGTGGTATAGCCCCGAAAACAACAACATAAGAAGGTACTCCATCCAATTATCCCAATCCCAAACACAGACAGACCTTTCCTGGTAACTTGTCGGTCTGCCATTCATTCATTTTTTGACTTCATTCAATTCGTTTCCCATGTTACCCATTTCATTCCATCAACATACACCAAAGAAGAAAAGACTTGCCAGGGATCCATTCGTTTCTGCGTCCACTCCCTTCCCCTCTCTGTATCTTAAGAAAAAGGATGTAGGAAAATTATACAATTCCTCATCTATCTCCCAGAAACTCTCGATTGACCGGCACTCCACAATCCCTTCGTCGTCTCGGCAATTCTCCTTGTTTGCGCTTGGATCTGCGCTTCCGTCTGTCCTTGTCCCGAATGCCTCTCCACACCCCGCATCGGAGCGTCACCTTGAGTATCATAGGCACCGCCTTCCAATTGTCCAGTTCCCGTCACATATCCAGAATCACTGGTGTCCATCTGTCCCTCATCGCCTAGCCCCATTCCGCCCAGACCAGAGTCATTTTTGGGTTTGTATTGTTCGGATGGGAGAGGTGGAGCGCCCTTTGCAGGGTCATTCGATGTAATGCCATCCATCATTCCACCTTGGCCTTCGCGAAGCTTGTTGATGGCACGGACAGTATCGATAGCTGCATGAAGAGTACGACGTGCGTTGAAGTTTTTCTTGACAACTGGGAGAAGATCACTTCCCTTTTGCGGTGTGCCATTATTCCCTGCTGTGAGACCAGCGACAAATGGATGTCCTAGAGCATCATGAGCTGTCATACGTTGGGTTGGGTCAATCGTCAAGCAGCGCTTGATGAATTCCCGAGCTTGTAAAGAAACTCCGCGCCAGTATTCAATTGGAGTGAATGAGTAATCTGCTATCAAGATAGCTTGCATCTCTTCCAAATTGGAATCTCGGTCAAATGGTGTGTATCCGCAAAGCAGGAAATAGGTGATTACACCTATGGCCCAGATATCAACTGGCTTGCCATGTCCAGTCTTCTTGAAAATCTCCGGTGCCATGTAACCTGGTGTACCACATGTAGTAGTCAAGACATGGAATTGCTCCTCATCCATGATCCGACTGAGACCAAAGTCTGCAATGAGAAGGTCGGCATTGTCTTCAGGTGTTCGAAAAAGAAGGTTCTCTGGCTTCAGATCCCGATGTACAATACCATGGTCGTGAAGGTAGGCTACAGCAGATAAAGTAGCACGAATTAAGTCGGCGGCATCGGATTCGTAGTAAGATCCTTTGCGACAGATCCGGTCGAACAATTCTCCACCAAGGGCCAGGTCGGTAACGAGATACAGGTTATTCAGAGTTTCAAAGTAATCCACGAGGGTAAGAATGTTTTGGTGGCCTACCGAAACGCGTTTGAGGACGGCGATCTCATTGCGCACCTACTCGGATATGGCGTCAGCGTTGTTTGGTTCCTACCATAGTAGGATATGACAATATCTCTTTGCATACCATGTGTTCTCTGCCAGCCATCAATCGCTTGTTTATCACCTTGGCAGCATAGTATCGACCGGTATCAATATGTACGCATTCCTTTACCACCGAGTATGAGCCTGCACCAAGTGTTTTGCCTGTTTTATAGCGACATGCTTGCACCTGTGGCTTGCCATCCTGGGGATTATAACTCATGTTTGCTTAGAGCGGTTTGTTTGTGAGGCGGGAGCCAGGAGAAGGAGTTATTCGAGGGCGGGTGTTTGGCGTGGTATGAAGATTCGCAATGGGTTTTTGAGGCTGCAATGGGTATTCCTTCGAGACTCTTGTAGGCTGCGATAAGGCGGTTTAAACGGAAATGCGCCTGATCTCGAATAGAGAATTGCTCAGCCTAGCTCTCGGTGTAGGTAAACAGGCAGGTAGGTAGGTGAGCAGGCAGATCGCGCTCAGAATGGATAAGAGAGCTTTTGTCGCCCGGTGATCTTTGCAAAAATAGGGGCCGTGGTGTTGTTCAGAGGAGCAGAGTCTGTCTCGCGGTCTGTCAGCGTTTGAGGGTTCGCCGTTCAGCCGCTCAACATTATTGATCCTCCAGTGAATGGAGGGGTTTGGGGTTGTGGTGGACTATCAGTGGCCGAAGGATACGGATTGCGGGGCAAGTAGCTGAAGCGGATGCTAGCTTGCGATTCGGGACTAGCGAAGAGCGCCTGTGGGCCTGAGGCACCCGCCAGACTAGTGACTACATTCCAGTGTAGAGGAGGGAAGGGTTCAGAGTTCAACTGACTTCAAGGAGATACTCGAGTACTGAGTACTATACCTAGGTAGTACTCTCCGATATACTCCGTAAGTAACTACCGGTGAGTCTGATTCTGGCTGAGGCAATACTGCTGGTTGGGATCAGGGGTTGATGTTTGATATTCTTCTTCTTCGACACCCTACGGAGTACTTGAGTATGTGCTGTATGTTCCATCCTTGGCCAGCACTGAGCAGCCCTCCGCTTAGCTATACACCCGACTACATACCCGGCTGCACTGGCCACCTGCAGTGAGAATACGGACACGAGCACGTGATTTGAGCCTCCGAGTACTGTAGACCGACCGAGTCCTCGCCTGAGCTCCCCTGGCCTCGCCTCCAACGTCGGGTGCTTAACTGTTTGGTTTGGTTTGGTTTGGTTTGGTTTTGACTTCGCTCAGCCTACTTCATCAATTCGAGGCTTCGACCCCTCAAAACAGTCTACTACAAGAGACTTCTTATCATCCCGATATCATCTTCCCGGTAATCCTTCACTCCGTAGCCATCCCCAGAGTTCGCCATCCAAGTCTCGGCTCTCTGGCCAGCCTTTTTCCAACCTCCTCGCTTCTTAGCTCCACTTAGGGGTCGGCCCATCAGACGAGAACCACCAACTTCAGACGTCAACAAAATGTTAAGTCTTTCGGAACGGCTCCCACCCTTGCACCATCTTTTGGTGCTTCAGACTTCAGACTTCAGCATCCGTACTATGAGCCAAGGGCAAATCGATCACCAGATCAACGGCATCTTCTCATACCTACGAATGCATAAGGGGAGTTGTGATGTTCTTCTGGCAATCACGGTGACGGAAGACTCCAATGGATTTGTTCCGCGCTTCGCTACCTTTTGCCTCGCTCTGGTTGTTGACTGCGTTCAAATCTATCTTTCCATTCTCAGAAGCAATGGAAGAGTTGCAGAGCTTCAATGTCGCTTTTGCACCTTTCCACGATTCCCCTCCCTTCAAATGCCTCCAGTGCCGGTATGTACCGCATCTTGTGCAATGATCAGTTCATCGACCTGCGGACAGCATTGATTGTCTTTGCGAACTTCAGAGGGCACTCCTTGTGGCGTGACCTGTTTCGAAACAAAACGGACCGTTCTGATAGAATTCAGGTCATAGCCAAGCCACTCTTCCTGGCTGTGCACTCGTCATTCGCAGTGACCAGATATATCAGATATATTGGACGCTGTGTGATGATTGTTGCTGCTGAAGCCACAGGCCCAGGAATTCTCGTACAAGTCGTCGAAGTGCCGGGCGTAAAGACCATCGCTACGCTTGGAGTTTTCGAGATATGAGGAGATTTTCATTGTGCGGGATGCAAGTTGCAACCAAACTCGATTGATCGTAACTCCTTAATGTCGCTTCTTTCTGCGTTCAATAGGCGTGTCCAGCCTAGGAAGGCATTCAAATTTGCCATTTCAAAAGTCTCGGTCTTTCAAAGAGATAAGTACTGCAAAGTATGTGTGTGACAAGCTCTTCGCAGCGGCTCTTCCGTGCCATGGGCAGGCCGGCGATGACCGCCCCATCTCGTTGGAACATGGGCTTTCACAAATGCCTCTTTCGGTGTTGTGCAGAGCCGCTGTGCAGCATTGGGGGCAATCACGTGGAGAAAAGGCATCCGATATTTCTCCAATCGTTTTCACGTCAATGCAAGAGTTCCAAGTGTCGAGATTTCGTCCAAAATTAGGCTTTCTTAACTCTTCGGCTGGTTTGATCGACAACGCTATAATGCCGGCCTGATCAGGAGTGTCAGGGGGTTGCTCTGCATCGCCTCGTGGTTGATGGTCCCAGCCCACTGAAAAGGCTATTATTTACAGGCCTTTCCGAGGCATTAGTCATGACGACGAAATACTATACCATCTGCGCATCCTGCTCTTTTCAAACATTTTTGGGCTGAGGATGTATTTTAATTTGTTCGATTCTTGAGGGTACCGTTTTCTATTCTGGAGAGATATTTACATTTTTCTTCTTTCAATTCATATTTTTCTATTCATAACCGCCATCATGAGTAGCCCACCTGGAGGCCAAAAGGATGAGTCGGTGGCGATTGCACCAATAATGACCAACATTCCCAGTGAGATTCTCACAGCACAATCTACGCCGCCAGTGATGCCGCCCCGTCCTTCGATTGCATCGACTGCATCGACACCAGCTGCTGCAACTCCTTCTGATTCGACGATTCCTCCGATGTCCGCTGAGATAAAAGGTATCATAGCTGTGAGCGTGGTCGCCGGTGTTGCGGTTCTAACCTTGATAACCATATTGATCATCATGTTTGTTCACCGACGGAACAAGAGAATGAAGAAGGAAATGATTGATGAAAAGCATAACACCATGGAATCAGGGAGGAGGGGGTCTGGAATCAATCGAAATTTTAAAGGCGTCCCCTTTGGTCAGATGGATGCTCCAGGCCACAGCAGAGGAATGTCCTCGCCAGCACCGAGCTCAGCATATCTTCTTGGAGCTCCATCACCTGATCCGAGTGCAGGTTTCTCCCCAAGCATATTAAGACACCAACAACCTACACCTACGCCTGAGCCCGAATACAGAGTTGCACCACCTAGTCCATCAACCTACTCCGCACAACCGCAAGCGAGCATCCGAGTGGTTCCCAGTGACCCTTCTCTTTTATTCAACTATGAAAATAGCCAACAGTCCAGTCATACTGGTGGCCAGCGACCCAGTCATAGCAGACAAGTGAGCGAACTAACTTCTTATGCCACACTTGGCCGCCTTGATACTGGAGCTGGAACTTTCCCACTCCCACCCCTAGGAAACTTAAGCCAATTAGACATCGTTTCACCACAGACAGCCATTGAGCTAGAAACCCCAATAGACCAACAAACATCCAATTTTTTCGGCCGAGCCTCAGGAACGACTAGAGATA
The DNA here is from genome assembly GCA_900536445.1 of Hymenoscyphus occultus. Classification (NCBI taxonomy): domain Eukaryota; kingdom Fungi; phylum Ascomycota; class Leotiomycetes; order Helotiales; family Helotiaceae; genus Hymenoscyphus; species Hymenoscyphus occultus. The sequence goes on from UNPT01000040.1 coordinate 102,264, forward strand.
CAATGGGCTTCCCCGTCGATATCAAAGTCCCGAGTGTGAAGTCAGAGGTATATCCAGATATGCCAGAGCTATCTGACAGAAGACCGTCCGCCGCACCTGAACCTCTTTTCCACGGTCACGGATCGGGAGACTATGGAAGCATGGCATCACCTCAACCTACACGCCCAGGATACAGCAAAGATACACTTGAACGTGCTGTTCGGGAACGTATGACTGGAACACCATCTCCGGCTCCTAGCACGTTACTTCTTGCGAATCAGAACTTCTCACGCAACTTGACGCATGGGTCTCGAATGAGCGGTGGTGTCACAAAACTTCTGGATGAAGAGCTGAAGGTTGACCGAGAAAGTCCAGTATTGGGAGTCAAGAATCCAGTTGTCATCAAGGCTGTGCATCCAAAATTGGAGGATCTGAGACGCCAGCAGAGCCAGCGGACTGTTGATAGCATGGAGTCTGTTATCAGCGATACAGAACTGGAACGGTTGGGCGTAGGAGTTGGAAGGGTTTAATATAGCAGCATTGTACGATTTACAATGTACGGGGTCTCAATTCATTGCTAGGAGTTTGAGCGTTCAGGTCAGGGATCAAGACTGTCTGATTGGGGATGTTTTTTTCATTTTTTTTTTGTGGTGCATTTAGCGATTTATATGAGATGGGAGCCTTGGAGTTTCTTTTTTTTTGAAGAACGCATACAACAGACCTTAACACAAAAGTTAATTATAGAGTGGATGAGAGGAGCCGTTTTTTTACATTATACCCCCCGGAGAAAGACGAGTTGCGGAAGATGGATGAGGATGAGGATGGGACAACGCCATAGCTATGAGCATATTATATATACATATTGGAGGATTACGCATATTTTCTACTTGAGTCGGAATGTATATACATTACAAATATATACGATAAATATTGCTACTTGGTTTCTGGTTGTCGATTTGTGGGGTTTCTGAGTTCACAAACCGAGGTTGTGAATGGCATATCTATGAGCGTGGGTGGATGTTTATTTCAACCCCAAAGGAAACTTCGAAAGAGGAAATTCTCTTTTCTGACAAGTCTGGAATAGGTATCCAAACCGAAGGAGAAGGTCCATGTGAAGAAGAACATAAATAAAACCCATCCGTCATCTCCAATTTTCCCAATTTTTCCCAAGTGCACTCTATCACCTTCCCCAAATGACCTATCGAAACTCCTCAAAAGATACATTACATTTGATGACGAGGAAGCGGACGCGGACAACGACCCAGTTCTAGACTCCGTCTTTCCGGGTCCAGCTCTCTTTTTCATCGCAATTAGAAGCCAAGGCCTCGTCTGTTTTTAATCAGGGTATGGATTTTATGCAGTTCGTCTTGTGCAGGGCAGAGCCACCTGCAGCTCTGGGTTGTGGGTATGGGGAGTGAGACAGTGGGGTGAGTGGGGTTGGGATGTGGGGTTGTGTGGTCTAGACTTTTATACTGTGTATATATAGATGTTACTCTGCGTCTGTCAATTGTGAATTGTGAAGATGCGAAAGGGGGGAGGGAGGAGGTAGGGATGGAATTTTCAAGGTCTGTATTATGGACTTGGCACCTATTTTCTCGAGTCGGAGACTATGCTTTCTTTTTTTTGGTTTTGGGACTCTTTGGGATACGTGATGTGATGTGTCGGGCATTGCCTGGAAAGAGGGTGGAAGAGAAGTCTCTGTTCATGTTTTGTAAACTCTCCGAGATGTTCAGGCGGGTGTGCTGATTGTATTTCTGTCTTCCGCCGTTGCTCATTTTTTTTTTCTTGGGGCGAATTCTTGGGATGTATGGCTTTAGGGACTGGAAATTTGTTTGTTTCAAGAAGTTTTTATTTGGTTTGTTTCCAGGAACGGCCGGGTGGAGTTCGGTGATCTCGTGATTTTCTATTTTTTTGGACTGCTACGATTCTATATATCTTAATTGCGTAAGACCTCTGTTCAACAAGCCTGAGTGGACTTTTGGGACGTCCCAGACATACCGTTCTTTTCATGAAGGAATAACCCACCAGGTGAGTTTACGCCCAAATCACAAAAAGGCTTGTACAAAGTCTCCTCTAGAACCCAATATGGCTTCCATTTGCGAATCTTGGCTGGGAAGCTTGGCCATATAGGCAATTGGGCTGAAGCCACAAACGTCCATTCTATCTCGAATTCGTGCAGAATCATGGTACTGGATTCTTTGAGGAGCGCAGGTTGCGAGCTAACTATGTTGGCCCGTGTGAAAATTTTCGCTGGAAACGCCACGGGCTTCTCGCTAGACAAAGAAAAATAAGCGATCGTAGCTTGTTTTGGGGCTCATGATCAAGATTTTGATCATGAACCTCGCGTAGAACGACGGCAAGTTCCTGCCCATAGGATGCTGTGTAGGTTGCACCATCTAGCTAGACGGTACCTGGTTAGTCTGGTTGGAATTCAAAGACGAGGGTTCTTGATGTGTATTCTTCTTCCCCCTCCTTCTTAAGGATTGTCTTGGTATGGTCTTGGTATTATCTTGGTATGCCTTGGTATTCGAACGTAACGTACGACGTTCACCATGAAGTTCTTACCATTCCAGTCGAGTCAGCAGGATCTAGAATACATGCCGATTGAGAAACACGGGGGAGATAAGAAAACCTCACCATGTACTAGAGTTTTCTTTGTGGTGTTCGGTCTCCTGGTCGTGCTTACGATATGCGTTCTTTCCTTCGAGAAGGGGAGAGTCGTCGGGGAGAGAGGAGGAATTCAAGAGCATGTGCTTCATGTTCGTGAGTACTCTTAACTCTGATAAAGTATGAGGTGCCTTCCTGACATTAATTAGCACCCCCGGCAATTATTGACCACACGTTTTATTTCCACGAAGAGTTTGGAAAAAAGCCCGCAAAAGGCGATGTCTGGACTAAAGTCCCTCCCCGTATGAAATGTGCCAGAGTGTTGAGTGAGTTATTGCTAACACGATTTAGGCGGTAGAGGCATCATATACAATCCCTCCGTAGCACCCTCCGCAAAAGGTGTCGCCGTATGGCACCAACTCCATTGCCTAGTATGACCATCGCAAGCCTCTTTTTCTCAAAGAAGTTGCAGTTCGCTGATTAGCAAAAAGGATGCACTTCGCAAAATCTACTGGTCTTCGCTTGACGGATCGAAACCCGATTTACAGATGAAACCTCCTCACGTCAAGCATTGCATCTAGTATATGAGACAAGCTTTGATGTGTAATGCGGATACTACGTTGGAACCTATTGATGATGAGCTGGGAGGTGGCACTGGGTTTGGGAATAAGAGGAAGTGTCGGGATGTGATGGCGATTAGGGAGTGGACTGATGGATGGCGCTTGGTTAATCAGACGGATATCCAGCCTGATGAGTCTGTGGAATGATTAGGGAAGTAGGAGAAAAATTGCTATTTTAGTATGAGATACTGTGGGTAAATGAAATGTAGATAATTTCCTGATCTAGAGGAAATTGGGAATTGCTGAAAATATAAGTCACTTGGTACTAAACCTACTTTGGATCTTTGAGTTTCCTTAGTGTCCAGTCGCATAATTTTCACATCCTATAACCGTTCATTAACATGTCCCTCCGAAGAGAGAGGATTGCATCGCTCACTTAAGCTAGTCCACGTCCTTGGGCTTTCTTCTTTCTTTCCCATGCTTTTGAAGCCACGCCTTATCACGTTCAGCCTTTTCCCTTTGTCTATCAATACCCTCTTCGGCTTCCTTCGCAGCTTTTCTGATGGCCCTGGGTTGGTAGACTTGGGCTTTCTGTGGATTATAATCTACAATAGGCCGGTTCTCGTAAGTGGTGCCACTCTCCAATTTGTAAAAACGTCTCGTCTCCTCGATGTCCTTCAATGGAAGTTTTCCCTCAGGATACTCCATAAGATTTGGCTGCACTCCAGGTATAGGATGCTGCGTAGCAGATTCAGACTTGTGATAATACGCCATGATCGACCTCGGAGCCGTAGGTGTATTCCCCACTTGACCACCCCCCCCCTCTTCATCTGGAAATCGAACACCACCTTTCTCGCTCTTCAAAGCAAACTCATGGCGCAAGCCAAGAACGTGTCCCAACTCATGGAGGAAAACCCATTCTAACCACATGATATATTCAGGTCTGAGAGCGACGCTGTATACCAGGATCTGATTCAAGTCCCGATCACTTGGAAAGAACGCTTTGGCGAAAACATTGTTGTGCTCGCCTCCGTAGGTGAGAGTAAACACAGCGTCATTCTCCGCCTCGACAAAATCGAAAGTAACCCCGATTTTGCTCTCGTTCCATTGTTTGACTGCTTGCTTGAATGTGGCTTCCGCGTATTTTGCTTGCGCGCCTGTGATTGCGAGGAAGCTTGAACGGTCAACCGTGTACGGAATATATATTCCGGGTTTCCAGCGTGGAATTTCTTTGTTGGACGGGTTTGGGTTGCCTACGACAATACAGAGTGCCGAATCTGTCTCTGATAAGCAGCTTGGACTGGTTTGCTGTGAGGGTTGAGGTGTCATATTTTTTGACATCGTGAGACCTGTATATTCCTATCGCTTTATTCAAATCAGGATAACTGCTTGACTGTTACTTAATTCCAAGATGCTGGACAGTATGGCTGTTGCCTCTTCAGGTGTGACGGAGCGGGGTTCAATCGCCCGTTCCAATCAACCTTCCGCTCGCTTAATTCGCGACGACATTATGACTGACTCTTGGCATTGGGATAACTTGAATAGTTTCCATTCCTCTGATTTCTCTGCTCATTTTGATTTATTTTTACTTCGTAACTACGTGTCACGAATCACGTGTTACACATAAATAACCGGAAGTTAGTGGCAGCAAATTTATATGAGGGTCCTGGAGAAGTCGGACTACGGCTGATCAGATCGATAATTTCAATTTTGTTGTATTTTTGTTCTTTTACTAGCTATAATATGAATTTAATGGCGGTTGCCCAATAAGACAGAACGTTAGCCTGAAGAGTTAGTGAAAAGTATTTGAATTTCTCTCATTACCCAATATTTACTCCCTTTTCATTCATCCAAACCTCTTCCTAAACATGGTTCCATCCCCGTTATCTCTCGAACGACTTCTCCGTATATGGCTATGGTGATCTATAGGGCGATCTTGCAAGCTATCTTCAAACTCACTTTTCTCCCGAGAAGGAGCTCTCTTCGGTTGATAAACTTTCTCGGTCTCATCCTCTCTTTTCTATCCCTCTCTGCCTTTTCAGCCACTCTACTCTTACTCATCCTATTCAACCTGCTCCACCTCTCGCTTGCTTCGATCCTCTCCTCCCTCTTCGAAGCTTCATCACGTGGATGCAACTGTGTTAACGAGGCCGACGGGTCTATTTTAGCTGGATCAACGGGACCGGGACCGGGAACTGGTGAAAAGTTGGCTGGGTTGCAATTTGGGGGGCGTTCCACTCTTCCGCGAGGATACTGCTCTAGTTCTTGGGAAGCCTGAGTATAGGAGGGAGTAGAGCAAGAACTCGAAGAGGAACCTTGAGGTTTTGCATCGTCTTCTGGTTTCGGTTCTCGTGTTGGTGGCGAAGAAGGAGGTAACCACCCCCTCAACTCAGATGATAAACTACCAATAACGCGATTGGCATACTCTTCTTGTGTTTCGTCTTGCCGTTGTAGGCCTGGAGAGTCCATCCTTGCCTCTCTTCCAGTCTCTCTACTTCTGCCTCTCCCCCTATGCTCTTCATCTTCAGATGTTCCCCCAACTGTCCATTCAGAAAGCAAAACCTCCGTAACTCGTCGCGAGTATTCTTCTTCAGTCTCATCATCCCGTTTACTAGGTATGTCCATACCTAGCCCGTCATACTCATCCATGGTGCGTGATGGTGCTTTATTACGAGTTTGGGTTGTGATGTGTTGACGGAGTGGGAGGGTGCAGATGTTTGAGAAGCTGCCTTCGTTTTGACTAGTGGCAATTCTCTCTCTAGTTCTGTGCAGAACTTCCCGTTGGCTTTCTGATGTGGAAGTGGAAGTTTGTCGAAGACCCCGGGGTGTATTGAGGCTTTGGAGATGATTTGGTAGGCCTGGCATTTTTTAATTTATTGCTTATGTATCGTTTACTGAGTTGTTATGTTGATGAGTGGAAAGTTTGAGAAGCGGAGAATATGGATTTTGATCAGTGGCGTTCTCTTTGTTCTTTTTTGACGCCGCCTGATGTGGTTGTTTTGTGGGGAGTGTAAGTAAGGACAAAGAGGCTACGGCAGATGCCAGAATGGACTCGCCAATGAAAACACCACCGCCTTAACTAACCAACACTTAAAACACTTTTGTTACAAATAAAGTGGGATAGAGCTGTACGAGGTTGCCATTAATTCATGCTTCCATAGCTACAATCCTCTATACTGTCCAGTTACCTCCCAAATAAGAAGAAGTCAAGAGACCCTCGATTATGATCTTGGAAATTGATGGGAAGGCTTACCAATTGATAAGTTCCTTACATAACATTGCTAGTGAATGTACACGTGATGTACTGAAATATGAGACCTAAGAGGCTCTAAAGTACTGGACTTGTCTAGTATTATCTTCAAGATAATAAGGAATATATCAGGCAAGGCTTACCTACCATTCACAACCGCTCCCTCAGTCTCTGCCCCAAACACGGCTTTCAGGTGTTGGTAAGTGATTGCTAAGAGAGCTGTAGTAATTACCTACTACTCTTCTATTAGCAAAATCTGAAGAAGACCCTGTTCGTCCCACTATGATTTGAAGAATGTGGCAGTGTTTTTAATAGTTTTGTTCAAGAACAATTGAGTAAGTAGAAAGTTGGATCATCATAGACGACTGGCTCATAGGTTAGCTGTTGGTCTTTGCATAGTGAAGTATATAAGTTCGCGGCGTTAGCCGGAGGAAGTTCCATAAGTATGGATACTTCTTCTGCGCTCGATATCTGAAAAGGTGACAGCAAAGTACACCTGGTCAGATGATTTCAGAAGTTTTGGATTTTGTCCTTGTACGAGATAAATTATCTTACAATACAAGCCGGGTAGTATATGAATGTCATATCTCTGCCAATCAACTCAACTAGAACATCCAAACAAATCATGCTCTCTAAGAAGGAGACTGACTCATTTATTCATCGTCCTGCACCAGTTCTTTAATCTCAGATCCTGCAAAGCCCCCACGAGCATCAGGAACTGAGATACCAGCGGAAGCTCTCAAAACGCCCGCCGTGGCACCCTTCCCACTAACACCACCGTCCTGAACCCAGAAATCGACCTCGTCTACAATATCGTACACAATGTCTTCTGCGATCTGTTCATCATATCGCTCCGCAACAGCCCTCAATTCGGGTACTTTTGAAATGGTAGTTTGATCAGTCCCAGTCATATCGACATCCTCTCCCTTACCGTAACCTGGTGGTGGGAACCAGAATTCTGGTCCAAAATTAACTTCTGCAGCACCACCGCGGAAGACTGAGACTGCTGGGTAATATCCTAGCATACCATCGTCAAGTCCCTCTCGCGCGCCTAGTTGTGTGGGTGGTGGTTTTGAAGCCGGTGGAAGGAAAGCCAGTAAGTCAGTAAATGGTGTTCCCATTAACTCTCCATTTTTGTAAATTTTAATATTGGAATGGGGAAGTGTCCGTAATGAAGGTGATGGATGGGTCGGTCCTGGCTTTTGTCCCGAGCCGTTTCCGATGCCGCCCTGTGATGATATGACGGGAGAGGGATTCATTAACTCCTCTAACTCCTTGACTGCATGATAGTCAATGTACTCGAAATAAAGATGTGTCTTGAATCGTATAGGGACCCGATCGCGGATGATATCTGCGGTCTCGATCCCCGACGGTTCATCATCAGCCAAATCAACAGCCGGATTATAATGTCCCTCCACCACCTTACGATGTAGTGACTCGGAAGGAAGATTAATCTCCAGCCCAATCACATCCCCTTCCTGGATTTCCTGCCCGGGGGGAAAGAAATCCTTCGGTCTCGACATGAAGACTTTCTGGCCTTTGGCATCTCGAATACCATAACTGTATGCATCAAATCCAACAGGAGCATCTAAAGTGGCTTCCCGCCGCGCCCATCCCATTCTTACATGTCCATTTGCACTTTCCTGGCCAGCCTCGCTCTTTTTTCGTTTCGGTATGCCACTAGTAATTTTGCATTCCCAATACCACCGTCCTTGACGTATTCCGACATTTGTTTTCGCCATTCTAAACCCTTTATCAGTAGTAATGTGTTTCGCAGATTCATCTAGAAACATATGAGTTGATGTGTCCTCAAAAACAAATCTTGGGCCGAATGGTTCGGCTTCTGAGTGTCGGTAATACAGAGAGGAGGGGAACGCAGGGTCTGCTATGCCATGAATATAATGAAATCCTCTTTTATTGTGCAGTCTATTTGCCATTAGCATATCGAATCGAGGATTATGGCATAGTGAACCTACTGCTCAGCGGTCTCATTGAACTGAATTTCTGTTCCATCTGGAGCTATTTTTTTATGCGCCTGCACGAATATGGGACCCTTTGGTGGCTCAAAATCCTCTGCCTTTGGAGGGGCAAGCTTGTATCTAATTGGCGCTAAAGCGCTCTCCTTCTTTTTATGTTTGGTTGCTGGCGCTTTTGGATCTGGTGTTGATCTTGCGCTGCTCTCTGTCGCAAACACCCCTCCCTTCGATTCCCGCTTCTTTAACGATTCCTTCTTAGCTCTTGATGCGCGTTCGCGTGCAAGAGGCGCATCATCTTGAGGTTTCGCGGGCTTGAAATCTGGATTGAGCGGGGAGGAGACGGCGGGCTGATGATCGTCTTCGAGGACGCGTTTTGCGGGGATGGAAGATGCTGGCACGACGCCAGGGATAATAACCCCTGGTGGGAGAATTGGAGTTTCTTTAGGTGTAACCTCTCGCTGAGGCGAAGGTGCGCCTGTCGACATTGTGCGATTTGTGGTTTCTGGAAAAGGAGACTGGAGTTGGGGTTCGAGATGGAGTTGTTGGACTTTAAGAATTTCCCAGCCTCGCCAGCCTCGATTACGTGGTAACGTGATGGTGGCACGGACCAAGTTTGTGCAACCTCACTGCTTACCTAACCTTTGCGAGCCTTTGGTAACCCTCTTTTAAAAAACATAGCCGAAGTAACGAGGCAGCAACGACAGTTTCCCACGCAGAACCTACATGTATCATGTCAACATAATACAGATTTTAGATGCAGGGACGGCTGAAATAAGTATCGAAGAGTATGGTTACAAACGGCAAGATGCTCAGACATTATCCTTCTCTACTCGTATGCTCCTCGCTAAACACTTTTCAATATAACAACCACAGCATGGTACATTAATTCGACTCAATCATTCGAATTTATCACGAATACTAGAAGTTATGGCACTGAAGAAACGGGTAGTCAAAAAAGGCTCGTTTGAAGTGAGAGAAGAGATCAGATCCATTCCTAATATCAAACTGTATAAGCATACTTACATCTAATCGTTGGCGCGACGCTCAAGTCCAACTATATCGCCACTAAGATTATTGCCCCTGTGAGACCCTTGGAAAAGAGTACGGTAGTAAGAAAAAGTTACTTTACAATTTATTCCCCAAAAATTACCCGACTCCCCCTTTATTCCCGCCCAAATTCTCCTGCTTAAGCCTGTCTCTCATCTCATCTCTCGCCTCTTCACCCTCCAGCTTCCATCACCCAATGGCCTTTCGTACCCAAAGATCTCCCGGGATTACACGGGCCCATAACCCCTACAGCCACCTCTGCAAGTTATAACAACGAATAGGGCATATCATCCCAGCAATCGAAAGGTTCCTAAAAGTACATCCACCTGGTGGAACGAGCTACCGGTAAGATTTGCGAGATAAACCAACTTCCCGACCTCAAGTAAGAGTAGGGTCGCAGAGTTAATCCGAGTCAGCGTGAGCTGAGCTTGTCTTTTGCATTTTTTGGGAGGGGTTTTGATGATCTTTTTATTTTTCTTGCTTAATTATTTCGGCGGCGGGAATGGGAATAGGTTTGTGTTTTGGCGTTAACGTTAAAACGCGTGGGCAGATGGGTGAATCGTTAGAATTTGTGGCTAGGACGCGTCTTCGCTTAAGTAATACATTTTTCATGGCACCATTACCGTTTTCAACAGATCATTAACAAGGTGAGTCCATAAAAACCAAACATGAAGTTAGAAGTATTTAATATAGATTCCATTCTATGTACAGCTCTAAACATTAAAAAATAAATCCTATTATACGAGGTCCCCCTATTACAAAACAACCATAAAACCCAAAATTCCTACTACAGCAGCAACAAGAGAACCACTTCCCGTAGATAGGGCACCACTACTAGCTTTTGTAGTACTAGTAGCTACCGGCGCCGGCTAAGTATTGCTCGCTGCAGGAGACTCAATACCAGTCGCGGTAACACCAGGGGCGTCACTTGCTTGGCCGACTACTACGGGAACACTCTTTGGTCCAATATACGTGATGGTATAAACCTGTCGTAATTCATTGTGGGAAAGCTGATTTATAGACTGCAGGTGTCGTGGTAACATTGTAAGTTGGCTGTGGAAAGGTTGCTATGAAGACAGTTGAAACGATTGAGGTCGCTAGGGTGTCTGGCGTGAGGATTTGAATGTTGGTCGCAGTAGGAACTGTTTCATCATCATCTTCATCGGAGGTGGAAGACGACAAGACAGAACTTTGGTGAGAGGATGCACTGGCTGGCTTTGCTGTGCTTGTGACTCTTGCACTCGGGGCGGGCCCGGTAGGGGCGCCTGGACGAGAATGATTTTCTCCTGAGTAGGAAGCAGTGGAGGCTCTGGTGGAGTGAGTGGAAATTGAGCTATTTGGCAAGATGGTTGTCTTGACACTTTCTTTCGTTGTCGTCTTGGAAACACCTTTCGTGATACAGGTTCCCGGTCACAATAGTGATAGCTTTCGTGGGACTTGCACCAAAAGATTTATAGTCGATAACAGCCACTGCTTCGACAAAAGCTCCAATATTTGTATCGAGCAAATCGGTAAATTGGAGTGCGCATTGTGAGGTGCTGGCGAGCGAAGCCTTGTATTCGATGACAGTGGCAAACACACCCAGCTCGAAATGGACCCCTGATCCAAAGACCTCGACTGTTGTACCTGCTTGAATTCGTACTCGAAGTGCTGCATGAAATGATGTGGAGCCAGATGTCACAGTCATTGGAATGTGACCCATCTGGCCATGGGCATTGGGACTGAGAATGAGCTGTAAGCAAATAGACCAGTGATAAAATCAGTGAAAGGGGGCTTACAAAATGGAGTCCGCAATATTACCACCAAGTGGGCCGACCAGGATGTATGCACCTTTAGGAAAAGCAATGGCAAAACCAGCTCATAGCCCCAACTCAGCATCCACGGTAAACACCAAGTCGACAAGCACAACGAGACCAACACCGACGTCCTCACTGGCCGCATACTCAACGCTTGTTTTCAACGTAGAAAGCGGATAGGAGTACGTGATCTCTCTTGCTTTGATGTTGAGGTTGAAGTGTCCCGAGACGTTTTGAAAGTCGATTTCGATCAATTCGATGGCAGCGACTATCGAGTCAACGGGATGGAGAACACTGAGATGCTCGTCCTCGTACTTCTTGATTCTTCCACTCGTGCGGATAAGAACTGTCCTTTTTGGTCAAAAGGGTTTGCAAGTAACTTCGAGACCTAGTTTGACCGAAACAACGCTACCGCGCGCTCCAAGGGGGAGTGCTTCTTGGTCCCAATTAGCTGTGGGTTGGAGATTTGGAGAAGATACCGTAATGTACAAAGTAAGCAGTTGCTTGCTTGCGACACTTGTAGCTAGACGTCATTTCCCGAATGCCATAGTTACAAGATAGCTCTGTCAGCGATTCCCTCACGGACTTCCAAGTCCATAACGCGCGAAGCTAAGATTGTAGCAGGCTTTGGACCAAGTTCAACGACAGGACCTGCGACAATATCGGCATCCAGAGCTCCCAAGAGGTAAAGAATGAGGAAAAAATAATTTCATCTCGATGACTGAACGAAAGACGAAACATACGAATATGAAGACAAGAACAAGACCGTAATGAATAGATAAAGCCTCGAAAGGTTCATGGATATTTGTGGGAACCCAAGTCTATTTAATACTCGGTCATTCCTCCTACTCGGGAATCCCAATGACTCCTTCCCCGAAACCTTGCAGGGGAAGTTGGTCCACAGGGCTGACAATGCCTGGAGCAGATCCACGGCATATGGAGCGGGAGTGGCTCGTCTGGACGTCAGAATAAGCAACCATGGGCGGGGAAAATCCATTTTCAAGTTCATTTTTCTCTTCCCATTCAACTTTTGAAACTGCCATATAACGGAGTTACTATTGGCTTGTTTTGTCATGTCTCAACGTTTTCTATAGAGCTTCTTGGTGGCTTCGGAGTGTAAGCTCGGTCAACGAGTTCCCTGTATTGGCTAGAGCCTCACCCGAGAACCCCTCTAGAGAATTCCTCTACCGGAGGTAGACCTTTGCACCCTGTCGTCGAGCGACTTCGGAGATAAGAGACCATACCAAACACTTAGAATTTCTGTTGGCTGAAAAGAGACATTTTTGCGTCTTTTAAGAGTAGAAGAGAGTGCTGCAGGGATATGACATAGGCAAGCAAAGTTGGGAGTCGGTCTCCCGGTGGACGGTGCATCTGTACAGTTGATTTGCTACATAATAGTAAGCTCAATTTTTCACCGGAGATTACAAAACTAGTGAGATTGCCTCGAAGAACTAATTCATTTAACAAGTGTAGTGTGTTTCGTTGTGTTTCGTTGAAATGGATGCCTCAAATGGATACGGCCAGGGATCGTTGTGTGCCTCGCTTAACCCCTGAGCCCACCACGCCCGATTTTTTCTTTTTTTCTTTTTTTCTTCAGCAGTCTCTCCTCCGCAGGTGCGAAAAACTGGTCTGGCGCATTATGCTTTCCTCCAGATTTAATTCTATATAGGCTTCAAGCCAGATTCGGGATTTAGAAAAAAGGGTCCCTCTCTTGTTCCATTTGAACCGAATATCTGTATTACGAACATGTTTTGAAGTCCTTTTGATCTTTCAGGAAAAGTAAGGAGACACACGAGCTTTCAACTACTGATGCGGACCGCACCCGTCCAAAGTGACGGTGAGGAAGAATCGGCACCTACTCAAGCTGTCATTCTAACCGTCAGGAACAGAGACTGCCACTTTTTTCCAGCCACACCCGGGTGCGACGTTATTCATTCCGCCATCAAATCAAGGAAAATGTGAAACATCATCTGGCAGCTGATATACGAGATATGTTCCCTGGGGCTCCCCTGCTGGAGGCTACTGCTGCCAGCAAACCTTTTACCAATTTGGTGAGGGGGAGCTCGAGCTCCGGGATACATTGTTGGGACCAGTAAGTGGATTACAAATGTATTCCGCTGAAGCTTCTACTGCAAGCTCCATCGGCCTCTTGCAGTTGATTTTGCCGCCCTGCTATCCTATTTCGCCAATTTTTCGTCGTCCTGCAGTTTGCGACTATACCATGAAATGAAAAGCGGACTCGGAAGGAGACTGGCCTCTTGGAAGCCTTCGTCCCAATGGATCTGGCAACTTGATGCACCGCACATACCGTCGAATCTTGGGAAGCAAACATGGCATCGTCACCGTATGCCTTTAATCGCCGTATCGGACGTATTCGGAGTGGAAGAAGTGCAGGTTGGGTGGATTGGATGGGAGCGTGCTCAACCGACCCACAATTCAACTCAACTAAAAGGTTTGGTCACTCATTTTCTCTCTCTTGTCCTCTAATCTCACAGCTCGCATCTAGTCTTTACATAGAAGGTTTCTTTGTACTGTGTCTCTTCTCTTCAACTAAATATTCTTACCTTCAAATTTGTTCAGCCTATCTACCCACCTGTCACAAGCGGCGAGTGTATACTTGAGACTATGAAGAGCCACTTACCAAACTTCCGGGCTCCCGATACCGGAAAAACTCCCAATAATGCTAGGGGCGATCATGTAGTCGTCAAGTTTGGCGGAACAGTTTCTACAGTGAGTAAACACATCACTCTGTACCATACTGGCACAAACTGATCGTCAACAGGATCCCCCAAGTCCAACCCCAAAGAAACCCTAAATCGGCATTCCCAGTCGAGAGCAATTCTCGGGGATTTTCCTCCTCGCATACGCGGCATCCCTTTTCTCTTTCCCTCTCGAAAAAAAAAACACCTCAACCATGTTCGACAACATTTCCACCGCCAGATTCCTTCATTTATTTACAACGAAACATACCGTTTTGGAAAAGGGTTTAGAACATATGTGCCTGCAAAGGCTGCCATCATATGGCTCGATAGAATTTACACAAAAGTTTTAACGTATCTGCACATATTTCCTTGGGACTTTCTCTGGGGGGTCAGACTATTTGAACATTCTCCATGGATCCACTCCATCGACGACAGCATTCGTAGGAATTTCTCGGAGCACGCTTCATATCCACATTTGTCAACACAAAAACACATATATTTATGAGCACAAGGGTTTCGAGTCTTCGTATGACATTTGTTGGCTGGTATTGATGGAGGTGCGGTTTGGAATGCGGCGAATGAATGTTACGTGCAAAAACAGGACTTGGTGCGCTTGAATATACTTCATCTGTCTTTATTTCTTTTTCAACAGGCGGCAGGTCTTTTCTCATATAGTCCGATATTTGCTGAGCTCGTTCGGATGAGAATTATCTTGCTGTCGTCGCTTCATCATCAACGGTGGTGTTACCCAACATTAATGTTCTTATATTCTTCATTTCGTCCTTTCTGCTTTCGTATAAGTGGTGAAGCAAAGTAAGTGTTGTCCCACGCAGAAGTCATAAAATATCGAACAAGATCCAGACCGCTTCGACTACAGTAAGATACTATACGCATGCTTACCATAAATATGCATGTGTCTTGCCGCTGCAGCTGCAGGCGTTTGCATCGAACCTTCTACTCCACCTTTGTATTTCTACCATATAAGTAGCCTCTCCCGAGAACCGAGCTTGTGGAAGACCATACATTTGATCTGCACAATTGCCAGTCGTGTTTCCACGCCCCATCTTCAAATCTGGTAAGCAACCTTTACGATATCTCCTGTACCCCTCCTTGCCCATCCACACTCCACTCCACAATACCGCTACACTACTACACCACACCATCACTCACCCCTGCACAACCCTTTTATGGTCAGCAATACTCGGGATTTAAATTGCACGCGCATTGCCTTGCATAGAGCACTGCCTGTTATAGCCGTTATTCCTGTTACTGTGAGGCTACTGCTACGCTGTCGGGCACGGATAATTAGATCAGTCTGCCCAAAGCATAAGGCTGTTGCTAAGGGGGGGCACACCTTCAGCGGTCCCAGATTACTCCTCTCCGCAGTCGAACAAACCTATATAGCAGGTAGTAGTCTCTGGTTTTCGGTCCTCTTATGAAATTTCCCTCTTTTCAGCCTTGTTGGCGTCAAGTTGAATTTTGCCATATAATGTCGTTGATAGCGAGTGTTTCAACCATCATGGAGAAGGTCGCCAACATATTTGCTCCCATGAAGTTTGAAATGGCCTCAGCCTCGTGCCTTTCCCTTCCAACGTACAATGTTGTCGATCCTGCAGCTATCCCAGAGTTCGCGGAGAAGGGAACATCCGTTGTCAAGACAGATATCAACATGAAAAGACTTTCAACATCAAAGAGTGGACCATCATCGAAGGTGGCATCTGCACCAGAGGATACTGTAGCATATAGAAGAACGAGTGGAGCGATGATATCAGAGGAAATTGACATTGCAATTGAATCAATTGGTCAACTAGACGAAACAGGTCCTTACCCCTCCCCTTTTGTATCACTTAAAAAGAGTCCGCAATGCACTGAATTGATTTACAGACTCATCGACACCTGTGTCTCCAAAAGACACTCCCATCAGAAGCTCCGATGATGGCGGCTCATCGGCCGAAATGAAAAAAAGCAAGGTAGTCACCCAAAAGCAAACGTATGATGAGAAATGCGGCTACAATAAGTTGATTAAGAGGAATGGTCAGTATTCATCCAGCGCAATGGCTTTAGCTAATTATCTGGACTGTAGTTGAAAGTCACCCTTTGGGTTTTCCTATGCTTTCGGCCTTTCAGAATAGCGGCGATAGTGTTGCGATTTTCCGTCGATTCGGTGATACACATGCTCGTCTCTTACTACATCTTGAGGTTGAGATAACCAGTTTAGAGGAGCAGCTTGCCTCGTCTGACAGAGCAGATTCAGAAAATACGAGTATGCGTTATCGAATAAGGAACGAGTGGAAGGAAGGTTGGGATCGGTCTAAGAAAGACCTAATTGACAAACTGACAACTACAATCCTGCAATATGGTAACCAATCCGCAAGATATACAACGTCGAATCCTCAAATACCTACATACTTTGGAGCAGAAGCTTACAAGGCAGTGCAGATGAGATACTACTCAAAGACAGCCAACTGCGAGCCTTGCCTACTCCACAGTCTCGGGATTTCAAAAGCTTTTTCAACTGGATTTGGACAAGGAGGCCTCTTAATCCGGGGCAAGACAACTTTGCCTTTCATCAAGAAGACTTTGTATGTTCTGTGAGCACTCCTCGCACAGGGTTTGATCTTGTGATCACATCTTGTTTGAGTCGGTAGCCTGAGTGGTCACCCTTTAAGGTAAGATAATGGTGTCTACATATTATTGTTATGCCATGCGGAGAGATAACAAGTTCTTAGCGATTATTCAAGAGAAAGAGTAAACAAGAATAAGGAGGCAAAGAGAAAGATGTTCACGTATTCTCCTCACAGAAGATCGAATTCTGGGCAAGGATCGTGCTTGTTTGTGTTGCTTCGACCATATTACTCATTCCGATCTTTCTTCTATACTTGCTCGAGCTAAGCGATACGCTCGCAGCCGCCATGGTATTGATTTTTGTTCTAGTTTTTGCGACAATGATATCGATTCTTACTGAGGGAAAAGTGGACACTGTTTTCGTCGGAACTTCAACGTGAGTGGCATCAAGTAAAATCCTTTAAACGAGTCATAGCAAAGTGTAGCTAATTGATTGTGTATGATTAGCTATGCGGCAGTGCTCGTCACTTTCTTGGGCAACATTCGTGAAAGAGCTTGATTGAGAAACCTATCCAAAGCGACCGTATTCTTTCTTCCTTCTCTCCTTGGGCTCTGATTTAGTGTGCAGGAAGCAACTTTATGATAACGATTTATGATGAACTTCAGTGCTGAGGGCATATGAAACACTTAACGATAACGAAATATTTCTCTATTTTTTATAGTTAATTAGTTGCTTTGGAAATCTTTGGAAATTTCTACGATGGAGCGGAAGTAACCTCAAACATTGTTGACGCCGATTTCGATGGGTATTGGCATATTTTAGTATCTTGAGTCAGTATGGTTACTACCAAGAAATTCACTAGTTTATTGATCAAACCGGCCGTTTGATAAATACTTTTTTTCTAGATCTTATAATAAAGTAACTTCCGGGAGGATGGTATCCAAATAAAATATTGTGAGATAGTCAAGTCAGACCACCATACTTGAAGAAAACGAACCATAAGCGAGGACGGATCTGAAAAGAAAGAAGATCCTTTATATATAAAACATCACAGATACACCCTTGTTTCTAATCGCATGCCAATGTAACACCCGCGAATATTTGTTCTCATGAACGAACGTTCAACCTATTTCGTTCGCGAATCTGCCCAGCATGCCTCCGTTCTTCCAAGGTAGATGGAATAAAACGCTCCTATTCTTTCCCTACCTCGAAGACCGTCGAGGGATTATTCAAGTAAAGCTGAGGAACATCTTCCGCGACAAACGGGTCCCAAACCCCCCCTTGCGTCGGAGTGAGTGGCAAAAAATGGCAAAAGTTATCTGGAAAACCTATATCGAAGTTTTCAATTGGCTGGGTGAAGATAGACTCAGGAAAGGTTCCAACCCCGGCCGATGGGAAAATTGATGTCGGTCCACAATCTGGGAATAGTGCATCTTCATCTGATTCTGAGATCGTTCGAGGTGCTGAGTCGGAAACGTGTTGGGCTCTGTAGCTTGACAGGAGCACTTGGTGGCAGTTTTGGATCGCCTCGGCCACATCATTTACCCATGTCCCAGAAGACAATGATGGGCTCAAGGTACGTAGGGCGGAGCGGATCAAATTTGGGTATTCCCGGCGCGAGAAAAGCTCGTAGTCATTCAGGTCGACCAAATTTGGTGTCCTTAACGTCTCCTCCTGAATTGGTTCAAAGTCTCGTTTACTTCTTAGCAAGGCAACGAAAGAAGATTCATCGGATAAAACTTACAGGGCTCAGGTACATCTTCATCATTGGGAAAAAGAATCCGATATATATTTTCCCAACGCTTCGCCTCACTTTTAGATGTAGGAGATTGTTTCCGGCTTCGTAGCTTTCGTTCGACATCCCCCGTTATACCGTCACTGGGAGGAAATGAAGTAAGGCTGCATGCCGTGAGAGCCGTAATATGAGAATCGTGCTCACTCTCGGTTTTGAAAGTGGCCCCGCATCTTCGGCATTGGATTGGTGCTCGATGGACTCGGTATATATGTTCTCTGTGTTTTGTTAATGGGTTGGTCTAGTCGAATATGAGGGACACTAACTTTATTCTAGAAACAGACAGCCAGTAATTCATTGCACAAACACGCGAACCATGTATACTGTACTTTACTGGGTTGTGCTTTCGGTAGGGGCATGCAAGTCGGACTTGTCCATTTTCCGCCCCCATATCGATCTTTATCTGTTTTGGAGCCTTGCCTATTTCACTATCGGAAGGATAGCCGTCGTTGTCTTCTTCAGATCCCGTTCGCTTTCTACCATTGTTCGAAGACGTTGAAGCAGATCCATAATCTAAGGAGGGCACGCTAGATTCCGTTAACGTTATAGAAGTGGCGCTGGTAACAGACCCAGAGGTCAGGGAGGACATGCCAAATGTGCAGAATTTGATACAAGCAGTACTAATATTGTCCGTGGAGATGTCAAAGTTCTGTTTGCCATGAATCGAATGTCCAAGTTCCTGTCCTTGTTCGTCCCATTCCCAATATGTTTTTCGATCGAACCCTTCCGGAAGAACTTCCAAAGATACGATGGCCTCGTTTACATCGGTTACTTTCAAGGAGTAGGAGGTGATTGCTTGAGAATCGGCTAAAAGACTCCGTACTATCGTCCTTATATGCAAGTACGAATATACTGAGGATATAAGTGCAACCAAGGCAAGGTTGTTGGAATGGTCTGGCTTTATATGGTCCCGACAAGTTCGTGCAAATGATGCTTCGAGATGCGAAACTAGGTATTTGAAGTCAGAGGAGAAAGGGCAAATCTTTGAAGAAGGCGATGAAACAAAAACAGCAAAGAGAAAACAAGGGTAACAGAAACGCTAACAATTATTTCCTTCTTTTGGTATCGTGCTGTTCGTTAATGTGAGGCCCCTCTGTATATATGACTGAGGAAACACTTGTATGCCATCGTGCAACGAAGACGGGACCTTATCTGGGGTTATCTTCAGTGTCAACGGCGTGATGGTTTTGCAAGCCTTGTGCGGGAGTGATGAAGGCAGCGACACCCGGAAAGACATGGTCATATAAGCTCGCTCGCTTACGAGCTACTGCTGTAGGTGTCAAAAAGCAATAAAGCTTTTCAGCATTATGGAATACGTGTCACGAGTATGAGAGAGTGACGGGAAACTGATGAGAATATCGTCATGAGTACTGCATATGAGCTTGAGGCTCAAATGCCAACCGAATCCTTTTCGCTTTTAGCCACAGGACAAGGTATTCTACCACATACTCATGAAAAAGCTGGTGTCCGATAGGCTGAAAGTATGCACAGCCACAAATCTTTTGGGGGCCATATACAGCTCCTTCTCAAAAGTAGCAAGAAACATGTGTTATCGACTAGTGTGTTTCAGGGTATTTAGCAAGGTATTTAGTATTTGAATGTGAATTGCTTTTTTCTACAGATTCTAGGCTCGCGAAAAATCTTGCTATTTTTGGGAAGGGGCTATAAGTTGTGTATCAACCCTCAGTTTCAGTACCTTGGCAGGCATCAAAACTCCTCGTAAGGTACATCTACTTTCCAGAACTCTGCTGCGCTACGAACACCACTGCCAAGTGTAAAGGCGAGCAGCTATGTTTTTGGCGATCGCAGTTTAAGCAAGAGAGGTCTTGCTAAAAATTTAGGCGACAAATCTGCGACGAGGGACAATACAGATCAAGAAGTTTCAAAAGAAGGTATTAAACAAGATAACAAGCTCAAGGAATCTGCACTACAGTGTTGTCAAAAAACCATATCAGAAACAGAAAAACAAAAAAAATAAAGATACTAACAATAAAACAAAAACAAAAAAATAAACAATCTAGATAACACCCTCTCCTTGCTCAGGTCCCAACTTACGGCATCCTGAATGTACTAAAAGGTCGGATAGAGTAAATACTAATTCGCAAATCGCAAATCGTAAAAGTCATATTTACTACTACTGTGCCAGAGTGCCTATACCCCCACACCCCCAAGTACTTAAGAAGGTGACCTGATTATGTAACCTCGCTACCCACTGTCACCTACCCTTACTGTCGCCCACCCTTACTTCCGCCTACCCTCGCTGTCGCCGTATCCTCACTTTCGTATCCTCACTTTCGTATCCTCACTTTCGTATCCTCACTTTCGTATCCTCACTTCCGCCTACCCCCGCTGTCGCCGTATCCTCACTGTCGTATCCTCACTGTCGTATCCTCACTGTCGGATAGGGTTACGCCCTAGTATGTTGCTTAGGGGAGGGAGGAAGGGAGAGAGAGAGAGAGAGAGAGAGAGAGAAGTAGGGAAATAATTTAGTTGTACGCGTTACTTATTGTCAGCCCGGGATACTACCTTCCTAAAACAGCTAGGCTAGCACGTGTTCTACTAAGAATTGTTTACTACCTACCTTCGCGCCCCTCGCTCTTCCCCTCTCTCTCTTCTCTTTTCCTTACAACAGCAACAATAAGAATGCGATAGTAAGGACGCGATAGCGAGGATACAGTAGCAAGAATACGACAGTAGGTACGAGTACGATAGTAAGGGTAGGAAGGAGTATTCGAGTTAAATTCAAGCTTATTTACTTTTATCGAGTAGTTTTACCTTTAATTCCGACGCTATTATATAACCCTAACCCTAAGCTAGTTTGCGATTTACGATTTCGTACTAAATAAGATTAAAATATAAGATTTACGATTTGCGAATTAGTATTAAGTCTATTCGACCTTGTAGTACATTCAGGATGCCGTACAACTTCGAGACAGCCATAATGAAGCTGGTGATAGAACATAAGAAAAGAAAGATTCAGTACGGGTCTTTAGCGAAAAAAAATAACAAGAATGAGAAAAGAGGTGGGGGATTGGCAACTATTTATATGCTTCAAATAGACTTCTACGGAAGTACCTCCAACCACTACTCCGCCCCACTTTAATTGTATAGGTATTGTTCAAGCTAGCGAAGCCCAACATCAGCCTCGATCTCAACCTAAACACACTCACAACACAGCCTTACCATCTCGTCTCCTACATCGCAAAGGGGCCAACGCCCAATTCACCAAAACGCAAAGATCGCTGCACTACAAAATATCCTTGCCCTGCGATACCTCCTTGGGGACTCAGTCACTTCTCAAACAACCCCCATCAATCTCAACCTCACCACAGCCCAAAATGTCACTCTCCAGCTACCTAGCATCCAAATACCTCAACGCCGAACCCCCCTCAGGGAAAAAACGCAAACGCAAGACCCCGAAATCCCAAACCAGCGGCCTGATAATAGCAGACGACGACGCACTAGGCTGGGACCCCGCCGCCTCGCAAGACACCACAAACGCAGATCGCTTCAACGCACCCACAACACTCCAAACCAACTCTGCCGAATTCCGCAAGGCAAAGACGAGCGCGTGGAAAACGGTGGGGAAGCTACCAAATGAAGTCACAGGGTCGGGAGATAGAAATGGGGAGGAGGAAGCAGCAGATAAGATCCTCCTCGAGGCCGCGCAGGAGAACGCTGCGCAGATGAAGGAAGATGAACCCATGGTATTAGACGACGAGAACGTCGTAAAAATGGGTGACGGCACACACGCAGGTCTCCAAAGCGCCGCCGCAGTAGCGAAACAATTCGAAGCGCGCAAGCGGGAAGAGAAAGCCGCCTGGGAAGCCGAGCAAGCATCTACATCCGCCAACAAGGGCGGCAAGAAGAAGGGCGAAGACACAGTCTACCGTGACGCCACAGGTCGACGAATAGACATCTCCCTACGACGACAAGAAGCGCGTCGTGAGCTCGATGAAGCCGCCCGGAAGGAGCGCGAGGAGAAGGAAGCGCAGAAAGGCGATGTGCAGCGCGCGATGAAGGAGAAGCGGAGAGAGGAGCTGGATGAGGCGCGGTTCATGACCCTGGCGAGGGGGGTGGATGATAAGGAGATGAACGAGGAGTTGAAGGAGGTGGAGCGGTGGAATGATCCCGCGGCCCAGTTCATGGTCAAGAAGAAGGGGGGGAAGAGTGTCACGGGGAAACCGATGTATAAGGGTGCTGCGCAGCCGAATAGGTATGGGATACGGCCGGGTCATAAATGGGATGGGGTTGATCGGGGGAATGGATGGGAAGGGGAGAGATTTAAAGCTATGAATCGGAGGACTAGGAATAAGGAGCTGGATTTTGCGTGGCAGATGGATGAATGACGAGATCATAGTCACGAAAGAAGAGTATGGAACTTGGTCTATGTGTATATTATTTTTGGCATTAGTCTAAGCCAAGTACATAGGCAGCGCTCAGCTGCGATCCCAAATTCGGGATGTCATTGCAGACATTTCATGTCCCCTTCCCCCGTGTACAATCTCTCCAAGGACGATACTGTCTTTCTACAATGCCACCATAAGGCCTCGAAAGTGAACCGAAAATCTGCTAGAAACCAGAGACCTGGCACAAGATGGACCTCTACCCTAAACGCCAGATACGTTCATTTCAAATGACCTCCCACGAGCCTAACCATGGCTATCATTTACTGTACTTTGGGTCGGAGAAGCTTGTTGTCTCCATAACTGCAATTTTCCTTGACCAACGCAATGAATGCCTTCTTGTTAGTCTGGCCTTCTTTATCACCAACACGGTTTTTGAAAAGCTTCATTAATTCCACAATGGAGATACCTTGTGGAGGAAGAGCCGCAATAATCTCGTGACTTTGAATAGCGCCGGCTGGAGATCCTGCCAAATAAGTATTAGCAAAAGAAAAAAAAAGAAAACGCAATATCACCAGCGAAATGTCAAGGGATGACTTACCTGCCAACGCTGCCATAGGACTGCCAGCACGGCTGCTTGTGCCAGTTGGGCGGGCTTCTGGGCTACCGGCACGAGAACCGGATGGAGTGCTACCTAGACGAAGCTTGATCTTGCGTTTCTTGCTGCCGTCTTCTCCGCCAGTAGCTTCGCCGTCACTCATTGGGCTACCAGGTTTCGGCGTGGAAGATTGAATCTCGGAGACCTTGGATGGGTTAACATTAAGTTTAATGATAGAAGATTTTCGACCGGGGAGGGGTTGTGATGCAGGTGCAGGGGAGGGGCGAGATCCAAAAATGGGTGTACTTGCGCCAGAAGGTTGAGAAGAATGCTTCTTCTTGTGTTTCTTTCGAGCAGATTCATTGCCAGATGACTCGGAAAGATTTGGTGATCCTGATCGCTTGAGGTTATTCTTGGATTTTCCTTTCAACGCATCAGTGTGCTTGGGACGACCAGAGGGCGTGTTTGTGCCTTTGGAAGATGCACCAGAAGGGAGCTTAGAGGCGGTCGCCTTGTCTTTCTCCTTCTCCTTATCCTTTAGCTTGCTCTTTGCCTCTTCATCCTTTCGCTTATCGATTTCCTTTTGCTTCTCTTCATCAGAAGTATCGTCCTCGCTCTGTCACTTGTCAGTTGATGATCAATAATCAGACGAATATGCATACTGAATCAGAATAAGGATGGTCGGAATCACTATCGTAAAGATAGTTTTTCTCGCGCTTAGTCAGTGCCTTCTTGACTTCTTTGCCAGCTCTTTTCCTTGCTTCATCCTCATCACGTTCCTTCTGTTCCGATTTCTCAACCTGAGCTTCATCTGCCTGATCAAAGATATTGGCATTGAGCTGTTCACGCTTGATCTTAGACTGAGCTTCCTTGGTGTCCTCATCATTGTCGGGCTCAACAGTGGCTTGCTCATCATCGTCTTGGAACAAGTCACCCTCGGCAAAATCGAGATCGTCCATCTCCGCCAGCTCACTCTTGTTTGCATTCCGCGCAGTTCTACTTTCGGCTTTGACCGTGTACATGTTGGACATAGGCGGTGCCTTGATCTTCTTTTCACCTTCTTGCATAACCCAACGCGCCTCCTTCGTCTTTTTGCTCAATTGCGCCTCGGCTTCTTCGATCGTGAAGGCTCTGAATTTGTTTTTGGCCGTAAACTTGTACCACTTCTCCATTGGGACCATCAAGAATCTGCTCCCATCGATGACGAGCATTGCGTTTGTGTCTGACAAAGCAGCCTCATAATTTCCCACCCAAGTATTCTTGCCTTCCGCATCCTCCAAATGCCATGGCAGGGCTTCCTCATATCGTAAATCCGATGCCTTCTTCTCTTCCTCGTTTTTGTCCAGTCGAAATACCTGGCTTGTCTTCTCTCCTTTAAAAGCCTGATTTTTCTTTTGTGCTGGGTGATTTCTCGAGGGCGCAATCTGGGCCTGGTCCTCAGCTCTCTTGCGCTCCTTCTCCGCCTTGAGTATCTCTTGCTTTTCTCTCTCCTTGGAATCCATCGGCTGTTCATCTACGATCTCTTCCTTTCCGACTTGGCCTGGAGGCGGTTGCTTAGGGTCTCTTCTATGTAAAGTAACGGGCCGGATGAATTCCTCTGGGTTGGCAGGGTTTACATCGGTCTTGCTGCTGAAGCGGATAACATGATATCTCAGACCCTCGCGCAATGCTTTTTTGGTCGTATAGAGAGGAAAGTCGACGACACGTCCTTTGGGTGCGTGAGTCCAGCCATCGTGGGTCTTTTGAGCCAGAGCAGCGCCATTCGTGGAAGGAGCGACGCCATTGACGGGATACAAGCCTCTTGCGGGGGCCACTGCTGGTCGTTTCACCACCCGAATTGGAGCAGCGCCCTTGGGAATATTAGGTGCTCTAACGATCTTCTTGCGAGGTCTCAGAGGGTCTGCAGCCTTGAGCTTGCGGGTATATCGAGGCGCACCACCACTGTTGGGAGTAGGTGTTTGGCCATTTGATGCAGCTGAAGGCGAGTCGTTTATGTTGGTATCGTTCATGATTGTATCGTTCATGATTTTGGATTAGAATGATGAGTATTAGGCGGATTTGGGATGTTTAGAATTATTGAAGGGCGAGCAAGATTGCCCTGAATGCGCGAAAGGTTGTCACCAACTACACTGTTGACTGCCTAGAAGGCCTTCATAGAGCTGTGATGATGCCAGACGCGCGCGCCGCTCTGTAGGGTACGTTCTTGCGCTTTGCCAGATAATCGTTTTGCGCAATCGTTGGTCGTCGTGAGTTCGTGATCTGAGATGAATGGGTATCGTCGTGTATCGTCGTGAAAGGTGGATGGGAAGTATGAGTAGAGGTTGAGGTTGAGGTTGAGGTTGAGAGATGGAGTTGACCTTTGTTGCTTTGAAAGGAATGCCCTGGAAGTCAATGCCAGGCAGTTGCCTACCTGGTCACTGTCATTGTGGAGATTCACTCAAACCTAGTCTTGTACCTAGGGAGTTAGCCTTGTGCTAGACCCAAACAGGAAAGCACGGCGGGGCCAACCTCCTCGAGCCTCAGTGGCTGTGCAGTGTTGTGCAGCTGTGGCTGGTGCTCACCTGGAAGTTTTGAATAGAAGGGCTGTGCTGCGTGACCTGTGTGACCTGCCGTGGCTACATACGCTTCGCCCTTGGCAGCTCCAAAGGTCAAGGACCCAACTTTATGACCACTACCTCCAGCACCTGTCTATCACTGCCACTGCCCATCAGCCCTGCAATCAAATCCCCTTGTTCTTCAAGCCTGTTGTAGGTAAGGACAATGGATGTGGCTGACCACATGTATACATCCTGCCACTCCCTGTTCAATCCTAGCCCTGATTGGGCCGATTTTTACTTCTACCTATCCGACCCAGACGAGGTGAATACTAGGTATAACGCTAGCAAACAGAAAGGTTGCAGGTGATAGCTGACCACCACCACACTACACATTAAGAAACGATTCTAAAAGAACAAGAGATCACCTTAGTTAGTTCCCTTGAGTAATTCCTAAAGCCACAGTCTATTGAAACTAAAGCTCCAGCCCAGGTTCACGTAAAGAGTTTTTTCAAACCTGGAAGACTTAAAACTGTCACCTGATCTACCTTGTAGATTACCTAGGCTAGGAGGTAGATGCCTCTTGGTGAATCTGTCTGGGTCTATCTCTATTCTAAGAGCCTCGGCAAGTCGGCTTGAAAAAAATTGTCTACAAAAGAAATTGCTACAACCTCAAGTGACAGTCGACAAACCGACAAACCGACAACCATACTGCAAAAAGGGGCCCTGTCCAACGCTCCTTCACCCACACTCCATTACTTCATTGACCGACCAGCGCCAACATTACCCATATCGGAAAGACTGAAACACCTGAGATGTCTGACGCATCTCTTTCAAAGGTCACTGCTCCTGTCAAGACCAACGACAACGGCAATGGCGATAATCTGGAGTCGCGTCTCAGAGGGCTGATACTCAGTAATGCAAATTCATCTCCTAAAGTCAATATCAACCAACCTGTCACAGGTGACCCTCTGCCATCAGATGAAATCAAGGTACCGCCTCATTTGAGGTTAGCGACACCAGAAGAGCAGGCAGAATGGCTGGAGAATGCGAGAAAACGAAGACTTGCAGAAGCCCAAGCTAAAGCCAATAGCGGCCAACCTTTCACAGCCAAGCCTCTACCATCAGATGAAATCAAGGTACCACCTCATTTGAGGCTAGCGACACCAGAAGCGCAGGCTGAATGGCTGGAGAATGCGAGAAAACGAAGGCTCGCAGAAGCCCAGGCTCAAGCCCAAGCCCAAGCCCAAGCCCAAGCGAAAGCTACTCCCTCCCAGCAGTCTACTCCTCCTCATGTCACAGCGGCAAGGCCTGGCAAGAGACCCAATCAAGCGCAGAGAAGGCAGATGAACTCAACTTTGTCGATTCCCATTGACAACAGCAGAACGAAAAACTACAACAACCAGCACTCAGGTTTCAGTACTTCCCCTGGTAGAGGGCCTACTCAATGGACACACACTCCACCTCATCACCACCACCAGCAGAACCAGTATCGCCAAAATCAGCACCAAGGGAACTCGCCTCGGTTCCAGCATCATGGACCGCATACCCCTAACTCTCAACAAAACTTTCTCCCCCAAAATAGCCCACGTTCGCCTGTGTCAATCACCCACAACACAGGATCATATGGTTCACGTCAAAATACGCAACATCAGCCATTCATCGCTGGCTCTTACTCTCCAAGAACTCAACCCCAAGGGAGACAGCTTTATCAGCCAGGTCCGCATCATGGCCAAAATCGTGGCATAAATCAAAGACCCCCTACCTCAGAGGAGTTAGCGAGACAATGTTCTCATCTTGACGAGTTAGTGCGCTTGCACGTACCTGTTATTGCGATGGATTCAAAAGAGGAGGCTGAAAAAGAGAATTTCAGAGCCATGGTGGAGCAAGCATGTCAAAAAGTAATTGCTTCCTACGAACAAGATGAGCTTGGCAACAAACAATTTGACCCCTTGTCAGTACAATTACAATGCTTTGGGAGCATGATGTCTGGATTTGCGACCAAATCATCGGATATGGATCTTGCGCTCCTTAGTCCCCAGTCCAAGCAACTTCCCGACTCCCCGGATTCCCCCATACCCCGATTACTCGAAAAGACCCTCCTCGACATGGGTTTCGGCGCAAGGTTGTTGACGAGAACCAGAGTACCTATAATCAAGCTTTGCGAGAAGCCAACAGACCAGCTGAGATCCGACCTTATTCAAGCACGCGAAAAGTGGGAGGCTGGGTTTGTCGAAGAAACAGAACGTGGTGAGGACTCTGAGCATATTCCACCTAGTCCTACTGCTCTCGCTACAGAGGAGTCGTACTTATCAAAGCTTGCGGACCTAAAGCAAAAACACCTTTCACACCTTGAATACTTAAAGTTAGCTAGACGAGTACTCGGAAATGTTGGTGGTCGAGACTACTGCGTCGGAAATTCGGATCTCAACGAAAGCGAGTCTAAGATTTTGCACGACGTATGTAAAGCATATATCTCTGGTCTCTCCTCTCCGCGCTTGCTAGAACGCTTGAAAGGATATCCTTCCATCTCCCCTCTGTTCGAATCTCACCCCCAAGAACAGCCGATTTGTCGAACATTATATGGGCTTTCACTTCAAGTTGAAGGTGAGCGCTTGGCTATGGGATGGGATAAGCGCCCCCTCAGCGAGGACCACGATGCTCGCGAACGCGAATGTTTTACTCTCCTTGCCAATTGGCGCGTCTTGCAGAGCCACCCGTCCCCTGTATCTTTCAGTGAAGCCCTGAAATACGGCCAGGAGCTTCAAATCTTAAACGATAGACTGAAGAGGATTCAATCGCTGCAGCTCGTATACCTTGAGCAATATCAGCATGAAGAGCCATTCGACTACTATTCACGTGCTGAGCGCATTGCGGACTTTCTTAGAGGAAGTGATCGACAGGAGAGGAATAAAGCTGTTACCCCTGTCGTGGTTACATACTACATCAACGGCATCAATAGCCCAGGGATTCGGGAGGGATTGCAAAGCATGTCTATAGAACGCGGAGTTTCACTCCAGTGCGTTGCTCTTCAGCATAGGATCATGCAGCTTGCAGCAGACTATAAGCACGCATTGAAGATGGACCTTTTCAAGGAAACAGACGTTCCGGACATTGAGGAATATATCAAGATTCTCGAGACCGCCGATGCCACCAAGTCGGGTGCAATTATTATATCTGGAACTAACAGCGACACAGTCAAGCTGATTTCCCGCGTTCGCACTTTGCCCAACCCTTCCTCAAACAGACCTCGTGATCGGTACAAGGACCACCTTGAGTTTCCAAAGACTGATATAGGTATACAATGCGATATCAACTTCTCGGCTCACCTCGCCATTCACAACACGTTGCTTCTCCGCTGTTATTCTCATTGTGACCCACGAGTGAAGCAGATGGTCCTATTCGTCAAGCACTGGGCAAAAACTCGAGCGATCAACACCCCATATAGAGGCTCGCTCAGTAGCTATGGTTATGTTCTTATGGTTCTTCACTATCTTGTCAACGTGGCTCAACCATTCGTGTGTCCAAACTTGCAACAAAGTGCTAATAAGCCACCTGAGCATCTTTCACCAGCAGAAATCGCTGCTCGGACAACTTGCAATGGCTGTGATGTCCGATTCTGGCGCAATGAGTCGGAGATTCGCAGTGTTGCAGACCGCAAGTTGCTTACTCATAACCATGATAGCTTGGGTTTTCTCTTAAGAGGTTTTTTCGAATATTACGCGCAGCTTGGTCAGATGTCCACCATTCCCCATAGGGGATTTGATTACGGAAGAGAGGTGTTGAGCCTTAGAACCAAAGGTGGAATCCTGACGAAGCAGGAGAAAGGTTGGATTGGTGCGAAGACCACGGTGGAAACCAATGTGGTCGCACCACCAGCACGATCCCCGACAGCATCCGAAGCAATCGACAGTAACGATCCAGCAGCTGAATTACCCCCCGCAGAGGAGAGTTCAGATGTCAAAAATCCAAAAGTGCATCCTCCCAAACAAATTGAGGAGACCAAGGAGATCCGACACAGATACCTGTTCGCTATCGAAGATCCATTTGAGCTTGATCACAACGTTGCACGAACCGTGACGCATAATGGTATCTGTGCTATCCGTGAGGAGTTCCGTCGTGCTTGGAGGATTATTAAGAATATCCAGAAGCGGGAGCAGCATAATGGGGGGCTTCTCGATGAGATTGATGAGAATGCGCCGGTGGAGGGGACTTGGATGGAGTTGATGCATAAGCTTCATGGGCCGCCGCCTAAGGAGGACCTGGAGGAATTGGAGGAGATGATTGGGGAGCATTGAGGGATGGAATGAAGTGGGATGGAAGGGAATGGAGGGGGGTTCGGAAATGGATGTTGAATGGGGACGGGTGTGTGGGGGGCTGGGGCGCGTATGGATAAGACGTTACGATTTCGCAAGTCCTCTTCCTCATTTCGTTATGAAATAGGGACGAGATTCATGGGGATGGTAGAAAATTGCTGGAATAAGCGATCCTAATGCGGTCCTGCTAGGGGGTGCGAGTTTGCGTAGCGTTTTTTTTCTAACCTCTTCCGAGGATATTCGGTTACATGCGATCCAATAGATGCATGAGTGTGTATGAGTATGAATGAAAAGTATGATTTTCAACAATAAGTTTTGAGACTTTGAGGTGATTTGATGTTCTTCTCTGAGCACAAATCCACAATTGTTGAAGAGAAAGAAAACGTGGATGGCTAAGAAAGTCAATTGCTAAACTACAATTGTTCTACCATCAATCTTTTTAGAAGAAAACACATCCCTAACAAGGCAATAAAGATCGCCAGACTCCATCACGTACCCCAGATATCTCCTGAGAGAAAGCATCTGCCTAAGAACGACAGAAAGGGCACACAGACCGCTGGAATCAATCCATACTCAAGATGTGATGTCTGCTTCTAGAAAGTACAGTACCAACCTAAAAAAGAGAGTAAGGACCAGAACCAACCCAAACTCAAGCAAAAGGCTTCATAAACTTCACCCGACCACCCTCCAACTCCCCATCCGCCTCCCACTTCAAAAACCCCTTCTCCTTCTTCCTCATCACCAGCACCTTCCCCCTAGCCGTCTCCCGACCCTCCTCCATCGCCATCTCAAAACTCGACAAGTACGTCCTAAGAAAAGGTTTCGTAATCAACGCGTTTGGTAACCTCTCCTCACTAGCCACCATCTCATCCGCGTACTCCCGACTCGTCCGCTCAACCAAGAGATCAAAACATACCCTCCGACCCTGTCGAATGGCATGTCGCTTCACCTCGCCATGACCGCGGAATTCTCTCAATCCCGCTTTGATGACAGAAATATACTTTAGATAGCATACTTTTGGGTCCGCGCCGCCCATCAGTTCGTGGAGGACGTGCGGGAACAGCTTGAGGTATTGGGTGCGGCACCATTTTTGGCGTTTGAGTGTCGGTTTGTCGATGTCGTCGCGGCTGTATGATGGGAGGGGGCTTAGGAGCATGCGTGCGGTTTCGAGACTTTCGTAGGAGCCTCGGTCGATCATGGCGGAGGCTCTGTTGGTGGACATCTCGATGAGGTCTCGCTTAAGTTCTTTGGGGTATTCGTCGTCTGTTTTGGGATTGTTGTCAGCTTGGTGCTTTGCAAGGAGAGAAACCAGGTATTGAGATTCGTAGGATCTCTTCAATGTATAGTTAAAATGCATTATTACTGGGCAGGACTCACTAGGAAACTTCACAATCAGACGATGCACCAAACTAAACGCCTCCCGATAATTCTCTACCACCTGGATCTTAAGAAACTCATACACCAGCTCCACAACCACCCTCACCTTCTCCTCATCCGACACCCTCTGCCCATCCAACATCCGATTCGCAACATACCTCCCCCTCTCCAACATCTGGCACGCCAAAAACATCTTCCCCATCCCCCTCGCCGCCTTGGAGAACTCAATGAGCAGCTTGATCAGAAGATCATGCGCGATCGGAACCTGAACGGGAAAGGGATCGGGTGACACTTTGAGGTGTCCGACGTGGTAGCCGGCCGTGTTGGCTGCGAGACTGAGCCACATCATGAACTCGGTGTAGTTTTGGGTTTGGAGGAGGGAAGAGGCTTTTTCCATTGCATGTTTGGCTGAGAGGGTGGACTGTGAGGGTGTGAGGCGGGGGGGTTGGATGAGGGGGTTGATGGAGGATATTTTTTGTTCGTCTAGGGCGTTGATGCCGCTGAGGTTGATTTGGAGTCTTTTTGGGGGGTTTTGCAAGTTCGTAAGCGAGCGGAGACCCTGTGATGAAAGCATCCAGTTAGTATATGCTCTTTCTCAATAGAGGGGTCGATTTGGCTCAGAGACACTGTTAGTCTTTGCATTAATTACCTTGAGTCCATCAAAAAGCTTGTTCACATACCCAGGCTGACCTCTCAAAGCATCATCGATTCGAAAATCAAAGGCGACGCAGTAAATATTAGCCATACACACCGCTCCAGGGACTCTCAGCGGCACACCAAGCGGCCTCGCATAATTACACCCATTAACCATTGAGACAACACCCGGAAGAAACTCCGCAGTAGTAACCGCATACTCCCTATACTCCTGGTCAAATATTGGAGCATGCCAAAGATCTACCACGAGCGCAGCCCAAGCTAACGGCTTGCTAACCATCTTGAGAGGGACACCGAAAGCGAGGATGGTGTCGAGGGAGTGCGCCAGGTCCGACTCCAGCATCACGGGCTGGAAGACCTGGTATAAGACCCAGAGGGATGGTTTGCCGGCCCTGGTCATCTACTTCGACGCTGGGGAGGCAGAAGAGGAGGATTTTCTCGCTTAGTTCTGTGGGGAGTCCCTGGCGTGTGAAGGTTGATGGTGTGGGTTTCGCTAATACTGGTTTTTGATGTTAGTTGATGGTTCAGAGATGGGGATTGTCATGACGTTGTGGGGATATATCTGTCTTCGGGCCTCGAAGGATGGTATATCGTTGAGTAGAGATACCAGTATGCGACGAGGAGGTAATACGTACTTCGCGAAAGCATCAAATAGCTTGCGCTGGTACCCGGCATGATTGGCGGAATGGATGTTCTTGGGAGGGATGACTGCAGAAGGGATGAAGTTCTGAAGTCGAAGATAGTTGTGATAGTGTGGAGATTTTGTAATTGTCAGCATCTTTGGTGAATATCATCTTTGACCAAGTGGGTGAATGTTTGTTTTCTTGTGAGAAAGATGTGTTGCGTAAGAAACTCATAGCACTTCTATTAATTGAACTTCTTTGTGGAAAAGAGATAATCCGAATAGATTGAGACGAACACTTGTAGAATTGATTTTAGACTCTACTAACTTTCGTCTAATAACAATTAAACTATTTTACTTATTAGAACCTATTCTTTTAAATATATCCTTTCTAAATACTTACGCGAACTACTAGTTTCTATAATCTAACCTCCTCTACCCTTTACTTTACCTAGTACTTATAAATAACACTCCTTAAATATGTTAAATTAACTAGTCCTTATTTATACCCAATTACTTACTAAAGAAAAGGTAGCTATCTAGACTCTCCTCCTCTACAGTCCCAAAGAACCGCGTACGAAGCCAAAGGGATACTATGAAGACCAGATGTTTCCTCTCCCGAATCAATTCGCAGTAGACATTAGATAGGGCATATATAATCGGATGCTAGGCGATAAGGCCCCCGCGCCGTTCGTTCCCCCCCACTGGTAAAGTCCCTCCAGTGGGTAGTGGGCACGTAGGGTTTCGTGGAGAGGATCTGGAGACGTTTTCTCCAACCCAGAATCATGGCTATCGAAGAAAGCGATCGCGAACGGTGATCAGAGAAACGAGCAGTGAAATGAGTAGTGCAGATGCTACTCCCAGACCTAGTGTAAGCCGCCCCCTCCTCCTTCCCCCCCTCCCCCCTAAAAAAACACTCCCCTCTCTTTCCCTCTCTCTTTCCCTCTCTCTTTCCCTCTCTCTTTCCCTCTCTCTTTCCCTTTCTCTCTCTCTCTTTCTCTCTCCCCTTCCCTTTCCCCATTCCATTCCCCTCCCCCTTCCCTTCCCCTTTCCTCTCCCTCTCCCTTTCCCTTCTCATTCCCTCCCCCTTCCCTTCCCCCTCCCCCTCCCCTCTACTAAAAGCCCGTAAAAGAAACGCTACATAGTATAAAAACACGTAAGAATCTCGATCCCAAACAAACCCTTACCTCCGTAGGTTCACAGCTATCTCATAAGTACCTATAGTAACTTACAGATCCCAATACGAGTAGGCTAGTGTTTTTACCGGTTAAATATAAGTTACTACTCTACTACTCCACTACCTCACTTCAACAGACTCAACACCCAAATACTTCCTCCTCACACATCCTCCTCACCAACAACCAACACACCACCCCTTTCAACAAAATATCCATATCCACATCCCCATCCCAAAATTCTCAAATCCCCTTTTCCTTCACTTTACTTTCATACCATTTCCTCCATCGTACTCTCATCTCTCCTCTCCACTATCTCCAATATCTACAGTATATTACTATATTCTATAACTATCTAAAAAAACCTCCGCTTTCCGCTCTAAGGTACTATCCCAATACTTAACTCCAACTATATACTAGACCTGTTCCGATGTATCCACTATTATTTTTATTAGTCAATAAATTCGATTTATTAACTAATTCGGCGCCAATATCGGCGTTTGTGAGCTAGCTGTTAGAGTTACTATTATTACTTATTGTCACGGTTCGGATATTCTTTACCGTGAACCCTGTCACGATTCGGTTATTCTGTACCGTGACTGCAGGACAAGTGGCTACCTCCCACTCTTTAAGCAAACGTGGGGGATAAGGAAGTGTTAGGTGTGTGGTGTTTCTGGCATAAGAACCTTGGGGTTTCCCCTTAGATAGCTCTTCTCTCCTTAGCTTTAGATTCTAAGTAGTGGAATAGCAGTATCCTTCGCCGTTCCGTTACACTTATTTAGGTAAAAATAAAGCTATTACTACTTTTATTTATTTATATATATACCTATCCTTTTCTAGCCTTTTCTCTTACCTTAGGCCCTGGTTTAGTATTTAATTAATTCCTTTCTAAAGGAGGAGATTTCTTAATATCTAAACTCTCTATTCTACCCCTTACTCTACTCGATCGACAAATTATATCCTTAGTTTCTCTTACAAATTGCTCGTCTAACTTATCCTATACTACTACTGCTTTAGCCTTCTAAGCCTCGAGTATATACCGGGGGTTACGAGATAGTGTTTCCGCCGGCGCTAGGGGGGGTACTAGGGGGGGTACTAGGGGAGGTATTTCATCTATAATTGCTTTTCCTATAGCTTATTATATACCTACTAACTTCCTACTATAAAACTAAGTAATAGTAGCCGGGAGGGTTATCTTCTTTTTGTGACGGAGCAGAACGACGTGTGATGGTAGAACTGATCCATTCTTAGAATACTAAGGTGAAGAGCTAAGACAGCTCTGAACGATGCTAATATACAGGATTCTGCCAGGCGGTGAGAGCTCACGTGGCAGGTCTGGAACCAGAACTGTCACACTTTTAGCCTATTAGTTCGTCTAGAATTCCGAAAGTTTTACTATTATAATAGCTTTAAGATTAGAACCTTAGTAAAAGCCTTTAAGTTATCTAAAAGGATAGAGAAGTATATACGCGTAGTATATCTTTTTAATTACTTAGTAAAGTAATCTTAGTACTTTACTTATTAGTTTATTTTTAGTAAAAATAGCTAGCGTAATAATATTACTAATAGTAAAAGGTAAAGCTATTCTACTCTTCTTTACTATAAGATCTATCTAGCCCTTATTATACTCTAGGACTCTTTTTAAGAGCGTAGAGAGTATAAAAGTCTCGGTTTCCTTATAATCCTCGGTAGTTAAAAGAGGCTTAGTATCTATATCCTAAATAGGGGTATTAATTACCTAGTTAAAATTAGGGGTATTCTTATTTTATAGACTAGTTACGTAATTAGGCTTTCGTTCGAACTATACCTTAAAGGGGGTAATATATACTAGGAGTATAGCCGGCCTAGCTATATTAATAATCTCGGCGATTCTTAGTAAATACTTTACCTATTCCTTATACCTAGTTTTACTAGTAATTATAGTAAGTCGATTTTTGAAAATCCGATTAGTAGCTTCTACGAATCCTTAAGTCTTAGGGTAGTAAAAACGTCCTTGTATAGTAGGTATATTTTATCTATCTATAAGAGCTTAAACCTCTCTTTTAAATTTAGTACTATTATTATAATATCTATATAAAAGTAGTAAGCGAGGTACGGGGTAGTAGGGTACGTAGTTATACTTATAGTCGAATAGAAGATTTATTTATACCTATCTACTTCTCTAGAATATGTGACAGACGTGCTTCTGGACAGTCGGAACAAACAACACTCTATTCTTAGGACAAAAGATGAGGAGAGAAGGAGAGCTCGAGAGAGCTGGGAACTAAATACAGGTCGTGCGCGCTAGTACTAGCGCGCCTCGCCGAGCGAGCATGTGACATCCAACCCTCGTGACCATAACCGTCACAGAATACGCGTAATAGTTAGTTAGTTATTTATTTATTTATTTATTTCTATTTAACGTCTGGCGAATACAACTAGCCGACTTGTAGCTAGGTTCTAGAATAGCCCTCAGTAGAGCAAAAGACGCTGGGGGGGTGCCCCAGATGCCGGAGGGTGTAGATAAGAGACTATTCTACAGGTGACAGAGAAGAAGGAGGGCCCGCTTTTGGACCAACCCCAAAGTGAACAGGGTAACTAGAAAGAGGTAGTATAGGAACTAGTCGGAGGCCGGCCGTATAGGGCAGATCTTTGAGTAGAACTTAGATTTATAGAAGAGCTCTCTAAAGAGCTTCTCCGAGAAGGGACCAAAGAGAAGGGAGGGGTCGCGTTTAGCTTTCGCTATAAGTCTCGGGGTTTCTTGCTTAACTATTCGGCAGAATAGGAGGTGAAATTGTATCTTATTCTTGCCGTAAGTACAATTACTTATATCGCGGAGGGTGTCGTAGTATTAGAACCGTATATAGTATAAGGTAAAGTCCCTGTGACTAGTTCTGGCCGCTATAAATCGACTGAGTACCTTACGAGGGAGTTTGAGGGAACGGGGCCTTAGAACCTAATTTATAACCCCTAGGCGCTTATATAGCGGGGGAAGAGTAGTCCGCCAAAGATTATTAGCTAGGCTAGAGCACCCCTCCTTAACATATCTCTTAAGCGAGGCTGTACAGAGTAGAGAGGGGTTTTCTAGAGCGGAGCGGGCGGCGACGCCGGCAGCCCTGTCGGTAACCTCGTTCCCGTATATCCTAATATAACTCGGGCACTAGCGGATCGAGATCTTGCCGGGGTACTGTTATATAAGGTCGTAGACTCTATTAAAGACCTCCTACGAGGTTCTAACCGAGCGAAAGGTAAGCTAAAGAGAAGCTTCTAGGTTATTAAGATAGACCTAACACCTACGGGACGTCGCCTAGGCGGGGGATTTAATAGCGAGTTTAATACCGAGGAGGGCGGCCCTAGCCTCGGCGTCGTAGATCTCTAGGGTTAGGCCAAAATGGTACGACTTTGTGTTTAGTATAGAGTTACCTCGTGTGAGGCAAACCCTACCACTAGTGTTCCCATTGTCTAATCTAGAGCCGTCTAAGTATACGACTATGTCAGAGGGAGGGACAGTACTAAGGAACTCTAGGAAGCGTTCCCTATAGAGGTCCTTGTCCCCTCCAGTAGTTAGACCCCCAATAGTGATTAACCGTTCCTCGCGGTCAAAGCCACGGGTCTAGGGGGGGTCCTATATCAGGTCTATTGTCTCAGATAGAGGGAGAACTCTTCTATCCCTATAGAAAAGCCTGGCGTTAGGACAGGGCGAGTTAGCACAGCGTCGAAGAGGATAGTACTAGTCAAGGCGACGAGTTCTAGCGACTAGAGCCTTACTTCGCTATATAAGGGCGATCTCCGGAGAGAGTAGTCCCGATTCTAGGAGTAGAACCGAGGAGGGCGTAGTTTTATAAACAGGTAGAACAACTCTAGCACACTTATGTATAAGTAGTAAGAGGAGCTCGATATACTTATTAATCCGGTTATTAACGTGTTAAGAGTTCGAGCCTCTAGTACAGGTACGTCCTAGGAACCAGGTCTCGTAACCAAAGTAGGCGATAGACAGTATACACGCGGTAGCAGCCTACTTAAGGAGGTACGGAGGAGAGCCGCGTACTATATTTGTTATACTCTTTAGCGCTTAAGCTACTAGAGTAGCTTTCCTCGCCATCCGCTTAATATAACTAAAGAAAGAGAGCCTAAGGTCGAAAAATATCCTAAGCTAGCGGAGCTCCTTTGTAGGATAGATAGCCTTAGTACTAACTATAATAGGTAGGGGCTGTCGGATCCTACGCCCCCTCTGTTTTCTCTTACGAGAGAAGTGGATTAGCTCGGATTTGTCGCTATTAAAGGTAATACCTTTATCTGTCCCCTATTATAGAAGGGAGGAGACTTATATAGAGAGAGTCTTAAGGTTCCCTGCTTTACTTAAGCTTATAGCAAGGAGAGCGACATCGTCTACGTATCCAAAGCGTTGAAGGATTAGGAGGGGGCTAAGGTTAGAGGAGAAAAGAGGTTATATATAGAGTATAAAGAGAATCGGAGAGATCGGGGACCCCTACGGTAGACCACACTTTAGCCCTATATTAGCTCTAATCTCGTAGTCTAGCTTAATGCGGACAGATCTGTTTAAGAGAAAGGAAGTGACCTAAGAGACTAGGTTGTTAAGCCACCCCTAATTACGAAGTCTCTTAATTAGGCGCCTATGAAGGATAGCGTCGAAGGCTCCCTTGATGTCTAAGGTAAGAAGAGAGGCCTTGTCCTTTCTACTTAGTACCCCTTCGATATTATACGTTAAACAGGTAGTGAGATCTATAGCAGATCGGAGTAGGAGGGCGCTAAACTAATTAGGCCCTAGTATACATTCCTTAATCCCGATCCAGGAGACTCGCTTAGCAAGGAGCCTTTCTAACCCTTTACTAAGAACAGAGAGGAGAGATTGGACAGTAGGCCCTCGGAGAGGACTTATCCTTCTTATTCGGTTTCGGGATAATAGCGATAATCGTAGACCGGAAGCTCTTAGGGTAGTAGCTAGTATCTATACATCCTTTAAAGAGGGAGAAGATTAGAGAGTAAACTCTAGGCTAGGTAACCTTGAAGATCCCCGTTACTAGCTCGTCTTCCCCCGGAGTAGTAGAAGCCTTTCTGAGTATCGAGTCCTTTACCTCGCGTATTATAAGAGGGGCCCAGGGCAAAGCGCAGGTCGGAACAGTAGGGGTAGACGTAGGAATGTCCCTAACCTCGGCTTTATTCGTAAGCAACTCCTAAACTAGAATCCTTTGTTTCTCCTCTATTATATAACCGAGGAGTCCCGTAGAGTCTTTCAGGGGGGGGGACTTATAGGTCCCAGTGCTCTAGTACCATTTACAGATCTTAAAGACGTCCTTCGCTTCGGTAGCCTTGTTAATAAGGTTTCTAAAGTAACCCTTTTTTACTCTTCGGACCTCCTTCCGGAGTTCTTTCCTAAGCAGGGCAACTGTTTGTACTCTATTAACACGGCGAGCTTCGCGTATCTGTATAGTAAGCGACCGGCACTCCGGATTCTACCATAGGTGCCCAGTCCCCTGGCCGAGGCCTCGCTTAGAGCTACTCCGGTAGGCCCTCTAAAGAGCTTGAGTAATAAACGTAGCTAGGTCGTCTAGGTCCTTAGGTTATGGGGCTTCCGGAAGTTCGTAGAGCCATTTAGAGTCTAGAGAGCACTCTAGTACCGATAGGAAAGTCCTAGGGTCAAGGGTACTAAGGCGAAGCGGAGGTTCTTTCTCGGCTAAGCCCCCTTTCCAGGGAAGCCTAGTTAGAAGAGGAGAGTGATCAGACTTACACTCGAATGTAAGGTCTACGTTTATATAGGTCCCTTTTTGTAGTAGGGTACTAGAGCAGAATACTAGATCAAGAGTATTCCCTCTATTATACGTTTAAGTCCTAGGAGGGGTAAGTAGTTATAGTCCCTTCTCCTCGAGCTAGGCAGTGAGTAGGGGGACCTGCGGGCTCTCCTTCTTAGTATAGTCTAGTTACTATATCTCACTCTTAAGGTTAAGGTCTCCTGTAATTAGGAAGTTCCTAGTTCTAATACTCCGAGAACGGAAGACTAGTACTAGGGCTTCCCCTGCGCCGTCGTAGCCCGGCGGGGCGTTCTAGACGTTAAGAATATTAAGCGGGGGACCGTCTATAGATAGGAGTTCTAAGTAGACTATATCGCGAGAGGGGGAGGACAAGGGAGGGAGCTGGTTAACCCGGAGCCTACTACCTTTACAAACAAAAGTCAGGGCCCGGGGGCGACCGAGATTCTAGTCCTAGATTAGAGCGAGATAGTCGTAGCTCGGGTGTCTCCTAGTAATCTAGCGTACAAGGACCCGACAGATATAGGGTTCTTGAACTAGAACGATGTCGACTCTACCTAGGAAAGCAGCTTAGAGGACCTATTCTTGTGATTTAGCCCCTCCGTGGACGTTTATCTAGAGGATCTTTAGGCTACGGCTCTTGTTCGGTCCTAGATGTCTACTTATGATTAGATAGAGAAAAGCGGACCAGTGTAGGTGGGATAATAGGGGCCTCTTGAGAGCCTTGTACAGGCGTAGTAGGCGGGAGTCTCAGGGCTGTGGTAGGGCTAGGCAGACCGTCCATGTCCGTGTCGGAGAGTTAACAGGGTAAGTCTTCTTTACGCTGGATACGTATCTCGTTACTAGCCTAGAGAATAGTCCTCCTGTTCTCAGAAGAGGGGTGTCTTGAGGAGATAGGGCGAAGTTGGCAGCTAGGGTCATCGGCAGGGTGGGGACCCTGGCAGTTTGGTTTGTCGGGCGGAGTATAGTAACGATACCCCCGCTCTCGTCTAAGTCGACCGATTCAATATTACGTAGGATAAAGAGGGCGCGAAAGGGGGCCTAGTTCGTAGATTGCTCTATACGAGCTACACGGAAGAGGGTTTGAATATTAGCTCTCTTTGTAGAGAGGAGTGTCTGAAGCGCGCTCTTACTTATAGTAGTAATAGCGAATCTAGAGAGTATAGGAAGGACACCCTGGACAAGGTCTTTGTAACCAATTCTAGGATTCCGAAGAGCTGAGAGGATAGCGAAGCTAGATAGTTTGCGCTCGGGAGCGTCAGGGGCAAGGCGGACAAAGATACGAAGATCCTCCTTTTTCTGAGGACCCTTAGGGGCAACAGGAGCTAGGAGGGGCTTAAGCGAGGCAGTGTTTTGTTTACTACCTAGTACAGTAGCGTATGACGAGGCTGCCTTAGAGGCCGCCAAGGCGTTAGCGGTCTATGCGTAGGTGGATTTTTTCGAGGGAGAAGGAGGGGGGGAAAGAGGCGTAGAGGTTTCATCCCTAGCTAGGATACGAAGGGGGGTAGGCTATTAAGTAGAGGGTTTCGAGGGGGGGAGCGATCTAGAGGTATATAAGTAGTAGAAGGAGAGGCAAAGGGAGGCGATCTAGTTACAGAGTTCCGTCAGGGACGGAAGGATATCCGTTAGAACTCGATTAACTATTAGACTTAGGTAGTTATCGACTACTTCTATAGTCCCGCCGAAGAATAATCAACCGATCTTATTCATCTCTAGTACTTTAGAAGAACTAGAGACGAATTAGGCCTAGATATTCAGGAGGGGGGGGAGAGGGCGTCTGCCCGCCTCTTTGCCCCCCCTAATTAGGGGGGTAGGAGAGGGGGGGGGAGACTCGAGAGAACATATCCTCGAAAGGAAATTAGCGCTTTAGTCTAAAGCAGAAGTAACTAGATCGTTTAGAACAAAAAATCTAGTTCGAGAAAAAAGATAATGTGGATATAGATATGTAATAGTTAGTTATACTCTCTTTATTCTCTATTAGTTCTAACTAGATTATATAAGAAAAATAATCCTTAAGCTAATAAATCTAATTATACCCTCTATCTATATTAGACCGAAAGTCTATAAGGTTAATGTATAGGCGATAACTAACTACTTTAGAAACAATAGGCGTAATAGGTAGCTTTGTTATAACTTTTACTAAGAGATTACAAATTATATATTTACTAAGTATAAAGGAAATATCTATAAACGTAATTCTATAGTATAGCTTATATACTTTCTTATATATTTTACTAACTCTTAGTAGACTTATTAGTAAATAATAATACTAAAATCTAGGGGATAATATACTAAAGTGCCCTAGTTTCCTATATATAATATAGATAAGATCAAAGGAGTCCTATATATATACTACGTACCTAGTAGTAAATATATATTTACTAACTTTTTCGGCCTTTTAATAAACCTAGTTATCCTATATCTTAAAGTACTTTAACGCTTATATACGTATATTACGATGAGCCGCTTTTTTAGTAGTAGTCTCTCCTTAAGACTTTGTAGTCCTATTACTTAGCTAGCGACGATAATTATCTCGTTTTTAACTATATAATATAGACCTATTACTTAATCTTTTAAGATAATATTCGTACTCTTTACAAGTATTCGCTAGCTAGGATTCCTTTCTAGGAGCCTCGGGTAGTGAAGGTAATAGTGGGAACCGAGCACCTAAAGAAGTAAAAACAACAGGAATAACTACAGGTGCTATAGGTGTAGCAGGTAGGGGTACCGGGGGTATAGGTATAGATTATAAGGCTAGTGTAGCTAGTAGAGTATCTTAACTACTATTAGTTATAATATATAGTAAAAGAGAGAGAAGCGAGGTTAGTTATTTAAATAAAAAAAAGGTAGGAAATAGTTATATATATATATATAGATAAATATAAATTTAAGTACGTAAGCGAGAAAGCCCTAAAATCGTCTAATTATTAAGAGGGGAATACAAAAGACTCTCAAAAGTTAGAATATAATAATTAGTAATCAATTAAATATCGTATACTAACTTCCGCTTATATATATACAGTAAGGATATTAGGCTAATTAGGTGCGTTAAGTATTAGCGATAGCTTCAAAAAATCGTTAGCGAATAAGACAGCGAGCTCGTAAACGCCGAATATTGGCGCCGAATTGGTTAATAAGTCGATATTACTAGTCAATAAAAATAATAGTGGATACATCGGAACAGAGCCCCACCTTTCCCTAGATAGCTAGCTAGCTTCTCTCTGGATTCCAGCTTATCTACCGATTCCATTCCACGTTGTGCTCTCGATCGTCTTTGGACAGATCGAGTTTACTTACTTGTATGAGTATTGCTCTTATTAATTAGGAATTAGGAATAAGGAATTACGGATTACGAATTTCGAATGGGATTATACTACAGTATGTTCATTGGACATTTTAGTATCTTATGTTCAGGATGTCGTAAAGTAGGTATATAACGCGACTTATATACTCTAAAACCAGACAGAGAGACAGACTACTAATAAACACATAAACACATACGATGTAATATTTAATACAGTGTAATGCCTAACCACCCACCCAACTCTTAAACTCCTTAAAAAAAAAAAATGCTCCCTCACACATGCAAATCTACCCCTAACCCCATCCCCCTCTTTTCATAACATTCATAACATTCATAGTAATTCCAGCATGTACCTCCATCTAACCAGCACCACTATATATATCTTCACGCATTCCTCCTCCCTCACCAAGTATCCGGTCCAAAGTGGCTTCCGTTAGGAACAACCTTATAAGGACAAGCATT
The DNA here is from genome assembly GCA_900536445.1 of Hymenoscyphus occultus. NCBI lineage: Eukaryota > Fungi > Ascomycota > Leotiomycetes > Helotiales > Helotiaceae > Hymenoscyphus > Hymenoscyphus occultus. Next base: position 145,674 of record UNPT01000040.1, read on the forward strand.
CCAATCACACCCCCTCTTATAAATCTCCGTGCCCCACCATTTGAACCCATCCATGAGACCAGGATACACGAATCCGAAAAAGACAACTACAAGTCCGAAGGCGAGACCAGAGTCCAGCGCGGCACTGAGCGTCATGGTGTATTTGGCCCACCAATTCCCAGCCCGTCGTTTCACCACGTAATTGAAGGCGAAGCAAACGAGTGCCCAGACCGAGAAATTGAGACCAGTCGCGGGAGGGATCCAGGAGAGGGATCCGAAGAGAACGGGGAGGTTGATTTTTCGAACAATGTTCTTCTTGCGATTGCGCGCATAGAGCCAGAGGACAACTGGGGCAATGGCTCCGAGTGGAAAGGCCCAGACTAAGATTCGGTAGGTCGCGTTGGGACCGAAGAACTCGGCAGGTCCAACGACACCCCAAAGGATGGAGCCATTGAAATGAACTCGTGCGAGAGGGCAGACAAAACCATTGACGGCTTCGGGGGTGCAGATACCTGGGACGTTGGCAAACATCCAGTTTAGGATGAAGATTTGAGTGATTGAAGAGACAATTGTTGCCACCATTTGAACGGAGAAGAGGATTCGAGGGGGGATTTTCATGTAATGTCCAAGTTTGAGATCGGCGGAAAACTTGATTCCCTGTGCGGACGAAATGTAACCGTATGTTACAAATACCATATTTGCAACTGGTCTACCTGGGAATACGGCACCGCATACAAGTTGACAGATGAGATATATACTACTGTGTTGATTGGTGATGGCCATGACGATACCGATTGGAATAAAGAGAACGGAACAGATACCCAAGGCGAGTAGAAGACCATACCAAGGTAGATGAACGGGATAACTGTGGAAGTTAGTGGGCGTAGACAAACACTCTTGAAGAGAAAAAAAACTTACTATTCTACAACAAAGATACCAACCGCCGTCATGGAGACAAATGTAGCGAGATACCACCATATAGGCGCATCCTTGTATCTTCTCATCAACCGATTATGCACATCCTCCTGGGTGATGATGTTATCAGCCTGGGATTCTGCTACTGATGGTCTTCTTTGACCCCTCTTTGATGGCTGATTATATCCATTTGATGAAACATTCGAAGCCCCGTTAGATGGCAGTGGTTGATACGATGTCTTGCTCAATCCATCTACCTCCTTCAGAGAAGTCTTCCATTGTTTCCAGATATCAGACCCATGCCAACAAGCAGTATGTGTTAGCAGAGACGCTAGAGCGGCAAATTGCAATCCATAACTCAACACATACGTGATTGGTAGATAAACTCGGCTATAGTTGTGATATGCTTCTTTGTCAAACAGAAAGTCTGGCGTCAATATCTTGCTGACATCGTATATGTTACCGGTATTATCAAAAACAGCGGATGATAATATCGGCATGTATGAGGAAAAGAAAATGTTTTTGTAATATGCGATTGGGGCGAGAATCCACATAACGATAACCAGACCACCCACCACATTCATCGCAGCCCAGAAAGGCGTAAGGAGTGGAGAACCAATGTAGGCGATTTGCGCCCAATCGAAAGTGACCGGAAACAGTCCCAGTCCAGATGCGACACCAAATAAATTGGCAACCACGACATTCTTTGGCCAAATCCAGGTAATGACACTGAAATAGCTCAAAGCCGGGAAGAGTAATCCTGGAAGGAAATAGAATGCGAATGAACATATCCAAACGACGAAAAAGAACTTCCATCGAGTGATTTTCCATCCATTGGCAACTTCATTCTTTTCCTTGTGTAAAGTTGTAAACATGGCAGCTGACATCAAGGTGCCCGGCCAAATCATTCCTCCGGGTCGTACGAGAAATCTTCGGCATAAACCAGCAAAGGTGTAGCCAAGGATTTGGGTTGAGAGGATCAAAAGTAGCTGATATGTGATGCTAACTTCTTGATTGTAAAATTTGGTTTGCTCAACAATTACATCGGTAGCAAATGCAAATCCAAAGGAGATGTTACTGCTGATATAAACACAGCTATGCTCCTTTTCGTTCCATCTTCCTTGGGAAAGCCATAGCCGGAAACGACGTATCTTTGAAGGCTTGGTAAACTTTGGTTGTAAATTGTTTTGCGAGTTGGCCTCGCTTTCGTCATCTGAGGGTCGTGTACTTCGTAACCCATCTACAAATTCTTCGGTGGGGTCATTTTTTCTTTTGAGTATTCGGTCCCATAAAAGACCGAGTGGATGAACAAGTAAAAGTGCGATGACTGGTGTAATGGAAACGCTGGGGTATCTAAGAGAAAAGAAAAGATTCGTTGAAGATCCAAGAATGGCAAATAACATAGAAAGAAACCACATTCGTGGGGTGTTTATAGAAAGAGTCGTATTGTCGACAGCCGAAACCGACGCTCGGACTTGAGGGTATATAGAGTTGTCGGGTGGATCCTCTTCGTTGTAGGGAAGGTCGTCATCGATAGCTTCGTCCGAGCTGTCCAAGACCGGTGATTCATCGCTGCTTGGAGTTCCTTCCTCCACCGAACCCCCAATAATTGGTATAGGAATTCCCCCAGAGCCGTTTTTGCTTGCAATCCCAAGGTCATCCGCTACACTTGATTTCCGTGAGCCATTCTTCCGTCTCCTGCTGCCAGAAGTTCTTCTGCGAGCATTTTTGTGTGATGATTCTGAATCCGAGGTACTCGATTGTGTTCCCGTAAGAGTCCCCGTACTCAAGGCATTTCTTAAACCCGATGTTCTCTTCTTCCGTTTGTCTCTTCTGCTTCGTATATCATCACTGTCTTCTTCTTCACTATTCTCGGTCGATACGCCCACGGGAGCTGCGCCGTATGACCCAGTGCCAAAGCCGGGCGACGAGCGCAAGAGGAGGGGTGATTTTGACATGAGTTGCCAGAGCGCTTTCAGCGGGGTTATGAATGGTCTACTTGGGTTTCGTCGCGATGCATATTCGTCAAGGTCTTGGTCTTCAGAGAAGGCAGAGGCAGAGGCTTCTCTCGGAGGGTTATCGGAGAAGGATTGAAGAGGGTAAGATGTGGAGAAGTTTGAGGTAGTTGAAGTTGCGAGAGGCTGTCGACGAAATCTGCTTGACTCATTGCCGGGAGGCTGCGGCGGTGAGTCTACTATTTGAGGGGGACGAGGAGGAGGTAAGGAGAGGAGGGGGACAGAATTTTTAGCAGTAGCTGAAGTGGCTGGTGCTATGGTGGTATTCGGGGCGGCGTCTGATTGTGGAAGCCCAGCAAGGGAATACTGGGGGGAGTGGGAATGGGAATGGGCGTGGGAGTCGGTGGATTCATCAGGAGAGCGAGAAGGTTGGTGGGATGTTCGGGGAATCATCTCTGGCAGTTACGAGTACAGCAGCATCAAAACAGTTATGGCGCTGCCAGCGGGTGTGGGGGGAAATGGTGCCGCTTGGAGGCATTCGCGTAGGTTGCGTAGCGTAGGTACGGAGTACCTAGCTCTAGCCACCGATCTAGGTAGTTCTACTCGGTAGGGTCCGCTGACTAGGCGCTGTGAGCGGTTGGGAGTCAATCAGTGAGAGACAGGCGACCCTGAACTAGGGCTATCAGGATCAAAGTACCCCCGCCCGCCTCCAGGGCGTTGTCTAACACTGTGCAGACTCCAGGGCACGAAGTGAGCGGGGTGTGAGTGATTCAAGGAAGGCAAGTGGGATGAGCGAGGATGAGGTGCAAAATGAAGCGCAAAAGCCGCCCGGTGGTTGGCCTTGGGGCTGGGTCACTTGGTGGCACCAACAGGGCCCTGGGATGTCACCTGCAGATTCCCAAGCCCTTTTCAGAGTAACACCGGTTAGTTAGTGACTACGAATACCGAGTACAGCCCCGTGAGAAGAGAAGAAACTTTGGATGACCTTTATTGTCATCGTCCCCTCAGTCTCTCTAACTTTCCCGGCCTTCTCTCCAGCGACTCATTTCTCAACTCGATGGTACTCGAGTACAGAAGAAACGGAGGTGGCACCACCTTTGCAGCTGCACCTGCGTCCTCCGATCCCTGCATCCTTTTCCCTCGTGGTGGGTCTGATCCTTCTTATCAGATCGAGAGATTACGACCTTAATCACCTTGGACCGCCTTAGTGCACGACTTATACACACTTGTGCAGGGGTTGTGCATCGTCTCCAAATTTCCCCATTCTTGGATCGGACACGAGCTTTCTTGGTATTCGAGCTACGGAAGCACCCGTAATCCTTGGATCGCATCTGAAACTTCCGACCTCTCCGAAATTTCCGAAATTTCTTCGAGAAAATCTCTGCGGGACGGCTGAAGAATATGATTATGAATGTAGAGTGTAATAAAGGAATCTTCTTCGTCTTAAACACTCAAAAGCATTTCCGGTACCTTGTTAAGTACATATGTAGTACCCACTTAATTATATGCTTGCCTAGAAGAGGGGGAATATAAATAGAAGAGATAGTAATAACTATATACCTATTGGGCAGACTCTTCGAGGCAGAGACTTGTAGGCTAAGAGTATAAAATAAGTAAAGAAAAGGCGAGAAAGACTATATTCGATTAGCTTAAAACGCTAGTAAAAGTACTAGGACATATTAACGTTCCTAAAAGTATTAGTAAGAGAACTTCATATAGTATAGTCTCTAAGTCCTTGAGTTCCTACCTAATTTTAGGTATAAGGAAGTTATAGACTAAAGAATATAAAGTACTCAGGGGAGAAGAAGGGATCCTCTCGCTTCTGTCTTGGCGCCGAAAACGATTTCCCTTCATTCTTTCAAGTACTTCTAGAATACCCTTCGCAATAGCGTAATAGACGCTAAGCCCCCACACAATTGTATGCTTGAAGATGAACCCTTGGTTGAGATGAATCGGTATTGTTATACAAGCGACACAACTGTGGGACTATTTTAGGCTTCTAATTCACGCTAGCGAAACTAAACATCAGCTTGCCGAATCGTAAACGATGCGAGTATTTTTCGACGTACCTCTTTGTATCATTTTAACAGAAAGGAGAGGAGAATGGAGTACCGATTCTCCGCTGAGTGTCACTCTGGCAAAGCAGAGTTTTATTCTGGTCGAGGAGACGCAACTAATATTATAGGCGGTAAGATGTTACCACTAACTGTTCAACCCAGCTCCTACGAGAATGAAAGAGCCAATACAGATAAATCAGTATAGAAGCTATATTTTGGCCGGTCCGCCAAAACTTAAAAACAAGACCCTCTTCGCCCTTTTGTCGATAGATCACCGGGTATTTACGAGTGAGAATACACATCTTGCGGAGGAAGTTGATGGTGACAAGCATAGAGAGCTTGAAAGCAATTCTGGGAATGTTGCTCTACTAGACATTACTGGGCTGGTTACGGAACCTTAACCGGCGGAACCAGGACGGACATGTGGGAGTGTTGCAGGTTTAACAGACGGGTTTCTATACTCCGCAATCAGCACTTGTGGTATTTTCAGCTTGTTAGAGATTTTGCATGGATCTGGTGCTGGACTTGAATGCCACCTCCCGCACGTGTTTGATTGGGGGCTAGTTTAGGAAAATATGAGGCGTTGTAATATACTTTGGTCCGGACAACAACGACTGAGCCACATTTAAAACCGAAGTTTTATGCAATGGACGTAAGCTGGCAACACAGAGAAACTTGTATGACGCCTTGCAGACACAACTCCGTACTGATGTATCTCGGATCTCATGGTTTGATGTCATTTGTATCGACCAGAGTCATACAGCTGAGAAAGGTTTCAAGAAGAAATGATGGGAAGAATCTTTGCAGGTGCGGTACGGGTCTTGGTTTAGATTGGGCGGTATGAAGACAGGTGCTGGTGTGGGAATACAGTATTGGATTCATCTCGTGAAACAATCGTTCGAGTCTTTTCCGGAATATGTTTGATCAGCAATAAAAGGCTGGTTCGCAACGGCCGTGACAACTTAAAAGCAATATCAGCCAAAGCGGACGACTGATGCCTTGGATTGAACGAACATGATTTCACTCAACCTTCACGCCTTTCTGCCAGATCACAAAGGTTTCTCGAATAAAACCGAGGAGACTTCTCTCCAGCTTGAAGAGTTCCGAGCGTTCGGACGAGATGGGAAGTCTGCTCATGACACACGTACGTTAGGAATGGCTTCAGTGGTTGTGCGTTGTTCACTACGGCGACAGGGAAATTCGGAATGTGTGCTAGAAGGGGAATAGACCTTGTTTGTGTTTTTCTTGGTGCAGATGGGATTTTCCTCAATTGGGCGAATGGAGATGGTGTTATACTAGTCCGATAATGTTACATTTACAAGATCATGCATGGCGAGATTGTTAATTGAATGTCTGATCCTGGATTAAAGGGTGGCTTGAAGGAGGAGTGGATCAAGCTCGTTTAGTAGTTTTTTGTTGACACTGTCAAAGGTCTTTCTGGATAGGGTTATAAAGCGAAGGGGGCTTAAGCGAGGTCCCTGTCGTGTTGTACTGCTATTTTTCCCTAAAACTTGGATCAAGAACAACAACCATTTTCAAAACTTCCAATGGCGATCTAACAATATGATTATATACGTATCCCCAATTTTACTCTATAACTTGAGTTTAATACGTTAATGAGATGAGAATTTAGTCAGTGGTAAGGTGTCATGATTAGGAGAGATAGACTTCTTGGATTATGTTGCATGTCGCACTTTTAGAAGAGCTTCTAAAGCAGTTTGGGAAGCTAGATTTAACTTTGGATTTGGAAAGTAAATCCGCTTCTAAAACAATCTCAGTATAAGAGTCTCCAGGGAGACTCTTTAAGCCGTCGTGTGGGCCAGAACTCGTATCGCTCGTATTACCGCAAATCCACACTTAGCCACACGGGGAGCCGCACCGAGAGCCGCATGCGCACTTAAGCCTCACCAACACACTTTGCGCCTACGTAGCCGCATACGTATAAATCGGAACAACATATAAATAAGACCGATTTGTAGGGTCAATTAAGTACTGTTATATCCTCGAAGCATATGTCGTTCCGATATATAGAAGTGCCGCTACGTAGCTAGGAAGAGCCGTATACGCTGCGACGAGTTTTGGTGTTCCTGCCGGCCCACTTTTTCTTGCCCAATCTAGTAGGTATTCCCACGCCTTACCCAATCTAGTAGGTATTCAAGGTTTGACGTTCTGGCCCACACGAAGGCTTCTAGAGTCTCTTTTGGGATCCGAGGAACGAGGAATAAATCACATCGAGACGAGAGGATATTAAACTAGATTGCTTCTAAAAGGGTTCCAGAAGCGTACGGAAATTGCGATGTGCAACAAACCTATACTTCTTGGCTTATGTTGCATGTCGCACTTTTTGATGAGCTCGTAAAGCAGTTTTAGAAGCTAGATTTAACTTTGAATTTAGAAAGTAAATCCGCTTCTAAAAGGGCTCCAGAAGCGTAGAGAAATTGCGATGTGCAACAAACCTATACTTCTTGGCTTATGTTGCATGTCGCACTTCTAAAGAGTTGGTAAAGCTGTTTTGGAAGCTAGATTTGTTACATATAACTTTTGAAAATAAACCCGCTTGTAAAAAGGTCCCAGAAGCGCGAAGAAATTGCGATATGCAACAAAGTTCTAGGTTTGTTGCATATCGCACTTTTGAAGGAAGTGTGAATAGCCTCATTTTTACACAAAAGGTTAATTTATAGTGGATATGGTTTAATATTGTATACAAGGATACTCAGAAAGAGTTGGTATGATTTTAGAGCACATAGGGAGAGCGTGGTTTATGATTGGTAGCTATGGACCAGGTGTAGATCCAAATTTCTGGAACTGAGACGAGCTGTGAGCAACAAGCAAGCGTGTTTTAGCGTTTCTAAGACTTCAATGCACGTCATAAATCCATTGCATCCACAAATAAAATGGATCAACAGCTCTGTGTATGCATGTGCCAATCTCCTTGTCTCTCCTCTTTCTTCAATGCTATTCGCAGCACTTGATGGCTGTGGTATGTCTCTTTGGTCAGTCCCATTGGAAAGTGTTTCAGGCACATGGAAATAATACTGTAATCATCAAGTCTTACTTAATTTTCTCATCTAATCTTGAAAAACAGAGCAAATATTCATCACCAGCTTGAAAGCTGTCTGACCACGTCACTTCATTTCATGGTGGGTAAGGGCATTTATCAAGTAGTAGCAGTTGGGTCCTCGCTTATAGACCAGTCAAAACATATCTCCAAGGTCTCCCAAAGCTCCCCACTAGGACAGCTCTTCACAATGGTATCTGGCTCCACTAAAACTCACCAAGCCCCATAAAATTGGGTCCTCCCATGGAAACTGATTGGAAGTACATCGCCAGCAATGATCAGCAACTTTCGTTTTTCCAGGGCCACAGTGACGTGGTCAGATCATCCTTTATTGAATAGGCCTCTGCCATAACTCTTAATTCTCAGTGAATATCCTAGAATAACCACGTGGGTTTGAAGCACACGCCATATGGTTACCTTTTATATATGTAACTGCTGTTGTTATGTCCTATCTCGTGTTCTAAATTCACCCAAGAGTTGTTGATCAGCAACTACAACCGCCATGTTTGTGGTCTGTGCTGTAGCTAGGGCTAGGGTATAAATTATGCTTGGCCTAGGAGTTGATCTAGTTCTTTACGGCAGTCAACACTCGTTCCTGACATCTCCTTAGTCTAGGCTACTTTACTGACATCCAACCTGGGTAACATCTGCCGCCTACACTTCAGCACACTTTACGACCCATTTTACTTTTCGTATTCCACCCACATGCTTTTCAATAAGCATCCCAAGGAATAGGGAAAGCTACTTCTGTTCCTTTCGTGCAGTCCAGTGTTTGTATGTTTCTACCTTTGTTTGATTCCCTCCTCATGCTCCACTTTGAAGTCTAAAGCTAATTCCCCCTAGCTGCATCAACAAAGCCAAACCTCAAGTATCAGGATTACTCATCAATCATTCTCAGTACGACAGAACCAGTCTTCTTCCACACTTGGGAAAACCCTCTGAGCAGCGTTGTCCTGCCGAAATATTTCAACTTATCTTGGAATTATGGGAGCAGCGTTTTCTTCCGAAGCCCCAGAACTACATACACCGATCGCACTGAAGATGCCAGCATTGTCTACTATTGCAATCTTCAAAACTGCAGAGATGCAACGAGCTAGACTCTACCTTTGGTGGGAGATCGATCTCTCAAAGCAGGGACTGGGCGATCTTGGACGCATCAAGACACAAAAAGATTTATTTGATCTGGCTCAAGGTTTGGATCCTCGAAAGTCGCGATATGAAAGACGGGCTATCATCGAGGCAGTGGCTATGCAGATTCTCAAGACCTCATCCCCACCAGCTTGCTCCAAGTCAAAGAGCCGGACATGCAAAATGCTCTCTTGTATACCACGCAAGCTCAAGTTTTCCCTGAAATCGAGAGGACCGAAGGATGAAGTGGACCCGCCAATATTTATGCCAGATTGTATTTGCCGCAGCCACGATGTAGGCGCGGGATTCCGCAGACATAATATGTTGCCACTTCAATTCTTTGGACATGAATATCACAATATAGGCGATCTCCGCAAGATTCCGAATCCTTTTTATCCTGATGTATCAAAAGGCCACCCATACAACTACAATGTACAGTCTCAATTCTCGTGAGTACATGCACAGAAACTTCTAGCTTCCGAGAAACTAACAAATTCCAAAGGTTGGTGCAAGGATTGATGGCCCTGCCTGCAGAGATTAGATACATGATTTATGAGTTTATTGCTTCCTCATCTCCCGCGCCCGACATTACCCAGAGCACTGCGAGAATCTTCGAAATGGGCATCGCACGAAGAACCAAAATCCCGAAGACTCAACCGAAGTATGTCTTGGCCGACGAAGTGGCTCCCGCCTACTTCAGAGCATCCGAGTATAGAAATATCGAAGGATTTCTAGAGGCGCTTAGAGTATTTGAAGGAAGGCAATGGTGTCCGAAGCGAAGCAAACGTAATTGCTGTACTGGAGAATTACTCGATAGACAGAAACTAAAATGCAGACGACTTGGTGTTTTGAACGACTTTTTGGATTGGTTGTGGGACAGCATTGTGCTTGACTTTACTTTTGTTGCGCGGCGAGCTTCTTTTGAACATACTTATGGTTGGGTAAGTCTATTCCAGCTTTCTTTCAAGGTTTTATGTTATTGTATTGCGATGCTATGAATATCAACATGCTGACCCTTGTATAGGGATTTAATCCTTCCAAACCAGCTCCTTGCCCCGCACAAGAACACCATATCAGAATAAAACACATCACAATTAAAACACCCTTTGGCGTTAACTATACCGAGGTAGAGAAACCTTTCGTGACGGAGCTGAAGGATGTTGCATACCTTTGTCGTTACATCAAGAAGAATTTACGTGGCTTACATTCTATCCGAGTTTTCTTCCGACTTCGTGAAAGACAAGCAAAACACTTTTTGGGACTAAAGCAGGAACCGGAATGGTTATTTGAGATGAACAATAACCTCCCGATACTACAAAAGTTCGAGTGGTTTGTTTCCGTCGTCCAGAATGGCACGATGAATTATGAAAAGGGAGTGGAGCAGAAGGAATTGACAGATCGCATGATTGAGAGTCTGAAGAAGAAGTTGAAGCCTAGAATGAAGCCTGGGTTTGCTTAGTGGAGGAAAAAACTACTACATATGGGTTGGTTTCGCATGCAGGAATTGGGGTGAAGAGAAGGGGGGTAATGATCTTTATTGAAGACCTCTCATCACATTAACAAGAAGAATGTCGAGCACTAGGAGAAAATGAATCGTTCCTTCAGCATTGAATTCCAAAGTTCAACCAAGATGATAAGTACAAAACACAAATTTTAAGAACGCCAAGTCCACCAAATCCTCGCTAAATGAAACCATAACCTAAGAACCAGCCCATGAAAATAAAACCCCCCTTGCCTAACAAATATCCTCAAATAAGTCGAGTCTCACTCTGAATATAAGTACCCTTCGGGCACGCCTTCGAAAAATGCACATCCCCCTGCGTCTCCTCCTCATAAGCACCATTCGTCTTAACCACACGGCGATTTCTATTGACCTCCCAAACCGAGCATCTGTTATTGACACAGCAATTCTTGTCGATTTTCACAGTAATGTTACAATATCCGGTCTCTCCCGCATCATTGATCCCTTTTGCAACCTTGGAGATGAACGTTTGTAGTTTCTTGGGACAGCCAAATCCGGTGCTGAAGTTGTCGTCGTCCTCGTCGAGGGTTGGGTCGCCGCCTCGGATGATGCAGGCGTTGATGTGGACGTCGCAGTCGTTTCCTTCGGCGTCCCAGGTGTATAATCCTTGTCTTTTGAGGAGAGCGGCTGCGTGGGGGGCTGTGGTGCCTGCCTTGATGGAGGGAAAGAGTGCGAAGACTGCGAGGAGGATCTTTGAGGTGTACACTTGGTTCTGTTAGCGAAATCACGAATTCGATACTTTGAGATTAACTTACTGTTGAGTATTCTGCTTGGTAATACTTATGTAAATGATAAGATTCAAGATCGAAGCAGAAATCGAAATGCTGTGGGATTGGAAGATTGGAAGATTGGAAGATTGGAAGATTGGAAGATTGGAAGATTGGAAGATTGGAAGATATGAGACGATGTGAGATGATGTGAATGATGAGGATAGAGAGACTGGTTAGATTTCTCCATTATATATCCATAACGACTTACTTGATCAACTCTCAATCAATATTCTTACTTCGCACAATTCCATCCTCAAGGTGCTCAAATGTCTAACAATATTACCAACATGCTAAATAAATTGCTCAATACCTTGAAGCTGTTGTTTAATTAATTACCTTGTCACCGATAAACAATAGCTAACGGGTCTTTCGAAGCCATCATGGCTCGAGGTGGAGCTACTAACAATGCTTTCATCCTATAACGAAAGCCCGTTCAATAATTCGCTTGCCACGATGGTGTGAGATGTCAGATTGGATGAATTCAGACTTTATTGAGCTCAAAGACCAAGTCAGAGGCACAGTCCAGAGAGTTCTCTTTCAGCGGAGAAGCTAGAAGCGATGAGAGAACTTGGATTTGGTTTTTCTTGGCTGTGATATCGATTAGCATATCGATTAGCTAAAAGCTGCGATCTGGCCAAGAAACTTTTATTATAGGGAGGATTTGTTCTGATATCGTCGTCATTTAGACTTGAGTCGAGCTTTTATCCACACTTTCCACATATGTTTTTTGATTTGTTACTTTACCCACAGTAAGTGTTACAGGACAAGGGGTGACTTGCCAATGAATGCCACCCGCAGTGTCAATTGATCTTACTCGATAACCCGAATGAGCGGCCAGTCTTTAAAAGAGGGTTTTCATACTATCCAGGTTATTCTTGGGGCAAGATCTACGCCATCTGCCAAAGAGGCTGAATTGACGACGCACAGAGTAGTCTCTCTTGAAAGCCCCTCATAGGACCCAAAGCACAACCCCAGCATTCTTGGCCTACATGTTAGTTAGGCTCCTCTAGCTCTCCAGGTAACGGATTTGTGTTTATTCAGCCCCTTCAGGTACTTGGCCTAAGTAGGTTGTCCGTGAGATATCCATACTTCGCTTTCGAGTTTTAAAAGTGTCCATAAAACTAAATACTAGCACTTTCGCCACCAATAGTACCTTTAGAGTCTCTGAGTGTCTCTTTTCGTACTAAGACACAGCTTGGCGATCCAGCCAGCAGAAGCGAATCCGTGAGAATCTACTGGTTAAACCCAACTGCCCCTTTTTGCACATCCTGTATCCACTCCAAAACCTAAAGAATGCCAATAGGAGCTATATTTCGCACAACCGAGTAATCTAGCCTGATGAAGGCTACATCAAGGTGGTTTGCCAAGTTTATCACAACATCGCGTATCCAAAGAATACTGTGCAGGTGTTTATCCTATTTGTGACCACGATTTAGCGTCTGCACCCCTATCACCGAAAGCTGAAGTGGAAATGAGGCAGAGTCCTGTCCATAAATGGCCCAGCAGACAGGATCATGGTGATAACCCTACCAAGACTCCTCTCTCGTGGGGACGACCTTGAAGCATCGTTCCTCCTCCATTCGGAGAAGAAAAAGCAATCACGTAAGATATTGAGAGAAATAAAACCCAACTTCTTTAGTTTATTGAAACCCTCTGCAAGCTCCCCCATCGGGTAATTGTGGGCACCATGGACGTTTCATGTTTCAATATATCGACAAGTTGGGTTTTCACGATACCTTCGCTTCGTCCCGTGCAGAAACGTTATATAAATTTACGAGCGGTGTTCATTGGCCATAATCATGGACCGGGTACCCCCACCGTGGTAGACTGTGGATCACTCTACTTTAGTGTTAATCTAAACTCTCGAAGCCTCACATCATCCACTTTGGTAAGTATTCGAAGTGTGTTTTTGTCTACCACCTTGTATAGTATTTTCTTTATCTTGAGTTCACCACTGGGTGATCCTCTTACCGACTTGCCGTTCTGTGACACAAAGAGTCCAAAGAATCTGCTTTAGCTTACCTTCCATTAGCCTTCAAGATTCCATAAGGCTGAACCATTATCCGGCATCTCGATAGTCTTTACCTATCTCCGAAATATTGGATGTAGCTGTCAAACTTAAATGATATTTTGGGAAACTGGGGTAACTTGGAAAAACGTGCGTAGGTGAGGCTGAAGTAAAATTGTGGACATACAGTGTATATCAGGTGTTACCTTCGGCTAGGGAATCGCTTCCTCGCTTATGCACGCCAAGTGGGGGGCTTTTGGTGGACGGGACGGCTAGCGATTTATTCCCCGGTGGGAACGATTCAGTGAGCGGAGTAAACTAAGTCTCTGGGCTACATACCTACCCCATAAGTTCTAGTTAAAGTATATTCATCTAATGCGAACGGAGAAAAGTGTGTAGCCTGAGAAAAAATATAGTAAATGAACTCTATAACTGGATGATTGGGCCAACCATGAAGCATCTCGTTTCTTGATGTAGTTAAGGACACCCTCATGGACAGCAACTTTTCTATATTGAAAGATTTGGGAACTGCGGTGGCGGTAGCGGTTTTGCGGTCCGCCTGACTGTAAGATACATGTGCTTGTTGGTAGTTATATTCAATGGCAAGCGATTGCCATTTCCTAAAGATGGGAGTGCCACAAACTCAATGGAGAACGACTCTTATGTATAACTGACTTTCTGCCGGAATAACAAATGATCTGCTTCTAGCCATAAGGCGAAACATAGAAAGAAGATTACCGGTGCCACTGGTGACCGATAAACGTTCTATGGGATTTGTTCATCCTAGTGCTTTCAATAGCCCGGGGGAGATCTACCTTAGCTAAAATTGAAGAGAATAAGTTGCTGTCCTGACTCTTATTCTCCCTTCCGTTCGTGGTAAGAAAGCTTACTTACCCATCTATTCTCGTGTCTCCCAAATACGCCTCTCTATTATAGCGAGATTTTACCATGAGGACTATGTAGTTTCCGACTTCTTTTAGCCGTAAACCTGTCTTTCTACCAAGAGCAACACTTCATAGATGTACCCACTTCAATATTAGTTACCAATCTTACGTACAGTACATCTATTGTACCTACTCAGTCGAGTCCGTACTCGTTTTCATACAGTATGACGTGGTGAGTTTCGAGAATGGATATTAACAAAAGACTTAGTACAGTATCAAATCATGACATATGGGTAAATTTTGTAGTAATATGCATCATAAATCTATGGTCTCTCTTAATATTCTAGGGAATTAGATAATAAACAAGACTTTCGCCAAGGCGGGTTATATGGTGTCTATTCTTAGTAGTAGCTCTATTGGCGAGGAAGTTTAGTCCTTCCTTCTACATTTACTACACATATCAAAATCTACGTCATTATTTTCTTAGAGGCTACTCTTCAAAGTCCACAAGCATAATAATTTACATTCTCGTCACCGTACCTTAGGTATGAGATATCAGTCAATCCGCGCCCTCTCTAATCAAAATTCCCTTTACAGTTACAATATGAGGAAATCACGTGTCGTCTTCGCCCCAACATGCACCTACAATACCAAGCCTCTTTAAAGTATACCCCCTTTCCAACCCACCTTTTAAGGATTTCAATATTCCGACTCGTGCTTCTAGAAATATTGAAAGTGAAAACTATCACATGTTCTACTAGTCTCAGAGTTTTCTCCTTTAGGATGCATGGGCTCGGCAAATCGGAGCTTAAATAAGCCTGGGCCTTAACTCTCTTAGATGATGAAGCATCATGATAACTTTGAGTTGCAACCTTAAGCAATATCGAGTATAACGGTAGTTGCTATGTATTTAGAGTTTTTTCACAGTCTTTAATGTGGACTTTGTTATTGATTTATGTTTAATCGTCAGTCGGTACACATCACATCAATCAAATGAGGCTTATTGTTGGTTTTCTTTTGTATTGCTGGCTAGCTTCAAGTGCTTATAATTCGCCCACATATATAAGTGGAAAGCGAAGTATAAGCACCCTCGGCCGTATTGAGCAACGCAGCGCGAAAGGAAGCAGCCACAAAATAAAACAAGAAGGAGAAAGGGAAGGGGAAAACCAAGAATAAGACAAAAGGAAACAAGGAAGGACTATCCTTATAAACAACTAGCGAGTAGGTATATCCACCGCCTGATCTGTACCACCTGGTCTCCACCGCCTGCCCTGCAACTACCTATATTTCCACCCCTCTCACATTTGTGTAACAAGCATAGGAAAACCTATTTTTTTAGGCCAAAACCATACCCAGAGAGCCCTCCTTGCCTAGTGAATCCAGTCTATCCATCTCCTTGTGCCATTCCGACCCATATATGCCATCCCGATGCCAGTTAGTGCATCGGTAGTTGAGGATCGAGCTTGAAAGAGGAGCTAAAATCGTGCGTTTGTTCCCCGCACCGGAATATCGTATATTTCTTTCCGAGGACGTAGTATATATCGTCGCGCAGGAATAATCGTCGCACGCGAAAGGAGCGAAGATAGAGTGACCACCAGTACCTCTACAAAAGAGCTTATAAAAGTGTAGCTAACGATATGGTAGTAGTGGATATTGTGGTAGTGTTAAAGGCATATAGCAGTAGTAGGGTAGGATATATATCCTACCATGCGAGCTTACTAAGCCTTCATCCTCATTCACTATAAATCCTGCCATATTATTGGGGTGCGATTAAGCGAGCTGCATGTCACCATTTCACAATCTCTTCTATGAACGCATCAAGACCTGGACAATAACATTGTTCGTCCTTTCAACTACCGAAGGTATGTTCTAGAAGATTCTATTTATTTTCTTCAAAAGGAGAAGTCCATACATTAAGCTTTTAAAATTAAACTCGTGAACTAACTCATAAAATATACTCGTCCCACCTACAAAGACCCCTGAGGTTCTCAGAAAACACCCCACAGTTGCAAATGTATATCCCAACATACCATCCAATACAACTACGAAACTCCCTACCTTCAAAACGTTCCTCGCACCTCACATCTTTACATACTACCAAGTAGACCCTCTCATTCAAGAAATAAACCCTTTATCCAACAACAAGATACTCATACACCAATAAAAATCCTCACAACCCCACGTAAACCCCAAACAACACCACCGAGTCACCGAACAGACTAATATCCAAACTCCCCAAGCCCGTTACGTACAATAAGTATAATAACCCCCAAGATTCAAAAACTATATTAGCCAAGGAAGTAAGATACGAATCCAACTTCTATCTCTACTTTATTGAGTAAAGAGAAGATTCATAGTCAGTGCGTCTTCCTACGAAGCTGTCGCTTGTAGTTAGCGGAAGCAAGTGTAGCACGGAAGCAAGTGTAGCATCGCGCCTTAGGTTTGTTCTAACATAGTTACTTTTTAAGCTACAGCCCTCTATATAGGATTAAAAGAAAGCCCTTAACAATCTCTATAAAATTCTAGCACAGAAGCTAAATACGACCGTAGCGTATTAAGTTATTCTAGATAATAAAGGAAAGTATACGACCTCGAGAGTACCTCGAGGGTACGTACGCAAAAAGAAGTATTACGTGCGTACCCTACTAAAATTTAGCAAAGTACAGGAATACTAAAACTTGGCTACATCGTACGCAAATCAACTTAAAAAGACGAATCCTTTTAATATATAGTAGTACTTAATTATACCTATAAGTCTATCTAATTTCTATGTGTTTTTAACTAGTACAAGTGGCGCTGTGTTGTAAGGAAAGTGCTATATTCGTATCCCGATGCTACACTTGCTTCCGCTGACTACAAGCGACAGCTTCGTAGGAAGACGCACTGACTATTAAGTTAAATACACCACCTACCTACCTACCTACCTACCTACCTACCTACCTACATTTACCAACTTACATACTATAACAGTATCCACACCACCATCAACAACAAATAACCATCCCAATATATCCAATGCCCTAACATAAGTCGCTGCCAAAAACCACACTCACACTCACATTCACAGTCTTCACAGTCTTCACAGTCTTCACAGTCTTCACATTCAAATTCCATTTGAAACCTCCATACACCACCCATTCACAATTAACCTTCCAACCTTCCAGCCTTCCCCGTCCGTCTGGGCCGTGTATCTCAATCTCCGTAAAGGCTAAAAAAGGTAACCCTCGCTTACTACTTACTTTATAGATACATACGAGTATGAGCAAAGATATAACTACATTAATTAGCCTACAAACCATTATATATATAAATACTTAGCATACCAACTCTTTACTCTTTACTTATTCCTGCTAATTTTATACAATACTCATGTACTTGTACTTCAAGTACGAGTACGAGTACAATACTAGAAACCACAAAAGATCTTAAGAACACTGCCTACCATTATTCAAGAGTCTTCAACCCATTCAATCACCTAGAAACATTAACATTTCAATCTTCATCACCTCCTCTCCCTTACTCCGCACTCTACCATCCAACCCACCCTTTCCACCCAGCCTCCCAAAAACCAACAAAAGTAAGACTTACTCTACGCTCCCTCCTACGATCACACACACCCAATACCTCCCTCCCTTCAACCGTCTCTTTAAACCCCTGTAATCCCATATTCATATTCATATTCATAACATCATAAAGACAAATTTGGAGGAGGACAGACCACCAACATCTCTCCCCAGAAAGCTCATTCAAAACCAAGAAATCACCACAGAACCAAAGAACCCCATAAATAATCGCATAAGAAATCATATATAACAATCACAATATCACTCATTTCATTAACCGGACTGGGAGGATCATCTACTTTTTACAATCAAAGGACGTACAGTAAGTGAATAAGAGACGCTAAAACAATGCATCGATCAAACCCCCAAAGAAAGAACCAGTCTCATATTCAAAAAGAAAAAGAAGAAGAAAGAAAAGGCTAAACTCCTCCAATGCCAATGCAAACAACACACATCCGCCCAAGAAGTCCATCCAATCCACCTTTTCATCATCTCATTCAATCATAAAAAAGTGTGGTATCAAAAAAAAGAAAGAACGAAGGAATCCCCAGTACAAAACCCGTATCCAGTCAAAGAAAACATGCAAGGAAACTCATCCAGTCCAAAAAAAAAAAAGAGTCATCATCACTACACAACAAATCCCTCTACCCCTCTAAAACTTCTCCATAAAGTTCATCTTAACCGTCCACATCCTCGCCCTCTTCCCAAAGATATACATCGGAATCGTCGAGCCCATAAGCACCAGCTGTATAACACCCAACCAGATGAACACCGTCCTCGACCCATCCGCCTCCAACCAGTGATTGAAAAACAAACTGAAGACAAGACCGTGGAAGATGTTCTTGCTAAAATTCAGCGTCACCAGCGCCTCTCCCGCATACTGACGATAGCTATCCACACAAAAGGTGATGGCGGTCGTGGAAGCGAGGGAACAACCAAATGAGATAATGCCAAAGAACACAGTCGGTACAATCCAGGCATCTCTTTCTTGTGCCGACCATCCGTAGCCCATGAGTCCAGCGACGGTGGTGATGGTGATAGGAACTCCCATGACGAGACGAAATTCCGGCTCATAAAGTCCTCCGTTTCGTTTCGTCATGGCTCGAACGATGACATCGCTAACCTTCCCCGCAACAGCTGTGCCCAGAACACCGCCGATGAATGGGGAGATGTAAATAAGACCGGTAGATAGTGCAGAGAAGTTATAAGTATCATGCTTACGATAGATCTCGGATACGGATTCCGAGAGAACAATCAGCCAACCGACAGCACAAGCATAGACTCCAGCAGACCAAAGTACAGCAGGATATGCAAATAAGATAAATGGACGCAAGGCAACTCGGAACCATCTATCGTTACTTAGTCTACCTCGGAATGGCTTCATCTGCTGAACAAATGATAAAGGTGGTGATTGTCTTAGAGCACGAGTGTATCGTTGAGAAAGTGGCATGATGTCGGGCTGAAAAGTAATTTTCCCCTCGTGAGCAGGGCGAGGTTCTTCTTTGGAGGATTTACCATCAGTAGGCATATAAGTTGACGAATTTTCCAGGGCAGCCGTATAGGTTGGGGAGTTGATATCGTGGAGATCCGGGGTTGGTGGGCAACCACCTGCTGGCTGAACTCTGGCTTCAAAGTCATGATGGGCGAGACTTGGCCGTTGTGATCGACTTGCTTGAGAAGTGGCCCCGTCGACTTGTTTTTCCAAGTCTGGTGCATCACCATCAGCAAAACCTACGCTTCGGGTAGTATCCCGGTGCGTAAGTGGAGGTTTCTGTGGTTTTTGTGATCTGAGAGGGCCCTGTTTTCCTTCATCTTCATTCACAGAGGGTGCTACGGAAATCCTCTTTGGTGAAAACAAAGAAGTTCTAGACAGAGACCTAGAGTGCTGAGAGGGTCTTCGGGCTTTCGGTTGGGGCGTTCGATCCCAAAACGACTCAGGAACGAATAAGAATAGTAGCATCCCACAAAAGCCGACAACAATGGCGACAATCCAAAAAACCCATCTCCAACCCATACTTTGAATAATGGCTGCACTAACGAGAGGTACCAAGTTCTTGCCTCCAAGTAAAAGTAACGTATAGATACCAATTCGATAAGCACGTTCATGAAGAAAGAAGATCTCGGCAATAGTCGCAGATGGAAGGCACTCAACCGAACTGACCGAGATTCCTTGGAAAATTCGAGCGACTAACAAGGATATGTAGGATGGAGACGCAGCGCACCATACAGAGGTAGCAACGAAGATAACGGCACTGAATAGGTAGACTGGACGTTTTCCGTACAGGATGGCGGTCGGAGAGGCGAATACAGAGCCTACTCCAAGGCCCATCATATACAAGCCCGTTGTCAAGGCGACTTTTGGTACGGTCACGGCGTAGGTTTCAGCGACATCAGAAAAGCCTGCGGCCAAAATTGGTGTCATACCACCACCGACCATACAGTAAATACCCAAAGATAGCAATGCAGCATCTCTTCTCCACTTTGGCCAGTTCAGAGGGTCATTGTTGGTCTCTTCTGGTTGGGGATCAAGGATAATGGCGCCATCTGGAGTCGTCTTTTTTGGATCTTGTACCACCTCTTGGCGCGAAGATCTCCGGCTCTGAATAGGCGTTGCAATCTGCGGCGGAAGAGACGAGGATGAAGTTACCGCTGGCACATGTCGAAGTCCCAAAGGATGATTGCGGTGATCAGACAGGAGCATGACCGAACCTGGAATGGTAGAATTAGCAGAATATCCTTTCAATTGTAGGCTTGGGTATTATACCAGGTACTTCATGTGTGGTAGGAACATTTAGAATTCCCAGACTCCATTTTGTTGTTGGGCGTCCCATCTCCCCCTCTGTCTCGCTACTCTCGTTACTCTCGCTACTCCCACTCTCCACGGCCTCCTTGTCCTCTTCTCCATTGCTATTGGCAGAGGCTGAGTTCCGATTGAAAAATGAACGAGTGGCTTTGAGAAATCCTATCTTTGGACCATTTTCCGTCGTCGCCATGGTGGGCAAGTTCAATGACTTTCAACTTGAGTGGGGAAAAAAGCGAAGAAGAAATTATATACAGAGGCGAGGGTACTTGACTTATATCTAGAAGCCGAGTAGCGTAGCGACGGTGTAGTCCATGAGACAACGTGGTTAAGGAGCGTTGAACATGTGGCCAGGATGGTGGTAGTAGCAAGCGGGTGGTCTATTGTGTAGAGTAAATTTGGAGGAGGGATTTAAAGCGTTGCGTTGCAGGTTATTTTCGCGGAGGTACGAGCGATTGAGATAGAGATGATGGTGACTGGGTCCAGGGTTCGATGTTTAATCACGGGCTGCAGTTGAGTAGCAATAGAGGGGTCGGTTATGTGCGATGAGCGAGTTGTTTTTTTGTTGCTCTTTAGGATTAGGATTCAAAGGGATGAAGTGTTTGGTGGAGGAGGTTGCACGGAAAGCGGTGTTGCTATGGAGTATAGGTACAGTCTTGAAATTGTGTTACTCTTGGGGAAATTGCAACGGTTGAGTTGTCATGGAGGGCAATTGGCTACATATAGCGTATACTGCGTATGTCAATAGGTGCGGAGAGGTAAGATGAGGAAGCAGCGATGGAGAACAGATAGGCGCCACTTCGCAACCCGAACATGCTAGTCACATCTCGTAGGAGGGTTGGTGCTGTGCTGTAGCGAGGGTACCTTGTCCATGCTAGTCACTCCCCAGCTAGCTCGAGTAGCTCGACCACTACTGCAACCTTGATGGTTCTGCCGAAAGGATACTCGCTGCCGTGGGGACGGTGAGCCAAAGGAGTCCACTGGAGCAAGGCGACCGAGGCGACCTACAGAGGTATTCAGTACTATTGACCGGGTATGGATGCTACGTATGAATCGCCATGAACCCACCGTTGACCGGCCACCCCATCTTTCGGATTCTTTCCCCCGTCTCTCCTCAGTACTCTACTCCGTACATGATGTATGGACAGTATGGTGTGTGCACGGTATAGCAGGCATTCCCCACGGCCGTGCATGGTATTGACAGCGGCCATTACCTGCGAAGAGGCCCCGTGACGGAGAGATACCAAAATACCTGCAGCAATCGACCAAATGGACGTCCCCGTGATGGTTCTTTGTCTCAAAGGACCTTTGAGACAAAAAGTCGTCGAAGGAGATGTTTCGATGGAGTTGGGCAGGGCATAGAGCGGTCGATGTTGTTGTAGGCCAAAGGGCCAAGCCTGAGCAAGCCACCTACCGCACTCAAGCTTTCCAAAAATACGCCAAGATATGACGTCCTCTTCCCTGCGAGGTCGCGTCCCATCAGTCGAGTCGAGTCCACACCAGGCTGAAAGATACGAAAAGATAGCCGCGTTTCCCTCACAAATCGAGCCCAACACCGTCACGTCGCTCGTCTGACACCACTCACGAGTCGCCGACCAACAGCAAACACCAAACATTACGCACATAATGATTACTCGGCCTGTCGCGAGGCTGCTGAGAGTCTCCATTGCGAGAAACATCCCCCTGGTCTTTCCCATACCCCGCCACTTTTCCAGCACTAAAGAGAACAAGGAGAAGAACAGGATATACAATCCGTAGGTCATGCGATTGGAACACGACAATGACAACCAACAGTCATATACACTAACTGATTATCCTTCACAGGGTTCGCCGACCCGATGATTTCCAATCGTACCTCCTCATGTCCACCTCCTCTCGAAAACCTCTCTTAACCTTTGTCAGTACCCACAAACACCCTCGAATACCCCTCCTTCGATCCCTTGAACAAGTTTGCGGCAAGGCAATATATTTTTAATCAACCCAATTTGGATACTATAGTCTCAAGAAGCTTAGGGATAGAAGCATATACATTGCTTAATCTATTCTGAAATACTCCACCCCAGGATTTCCCCTACGGTCATAGGGTTGAAACGTTCTGGAACATAGTATACAAATTGGGCTGTATTGAGTAAACAAACAAGCACCACAACCACACAACCTCAAACCTGCATTCATCACGCAACCACTAACTCCAACTCAGTGGACAGCCTCCTATTGTAACACCTGCCGCACAGTCGCCCCCTTGATCCACGACCTCATAGAATCCGGCGTCGGCGAAGAAGAAGGCGGAGTCTCCTTCTGCGAAGTGGAATATGATGCTCCAGATATCATGTCGAGTGGTTTTGGCATGACATACATGATCACCTCGATGCCCACACTCCTCAGCTTCGACCGGGGAGAAGCACAAACCGACACGAAACTTGTTGATCCGAGGAAACTACGAGATACTGCATTTATGAAGGAATGGATCAGGAATGAAGCGAGGAGGAGAGGTGGTGGATCAGGGGGGAATGGCGTTCCTGCTAGTGGGACGGGATTGTTTGGGGGGTTGTTTGGGTCTTCGAAGTAGAGGATGATGTAGTAATAAAACTTCCATATGGAGATGTATACTTAGTATAATCGGATGTTGTAGAGTATATAAAGTGCTTACTTTCCTTGAACTCACCTCATCTTACAGTATCTCACTTTTTTTTCCTTACCATATCGGACTCGATACCAGCTTCATTCTCACAGTATTGTAGGGTATCCAAAGCACTTCCTTCAACCCACTTCACCTATCTCTCACCCCTCTCTTCCCATATCACACTCAGATTCACTTCCAGTCTCACAGTATTGTGGGTATGCAAACCCCATCCTTCAGTCCACCCCACCTCACCTATCTCACATCTCTCTATTTCCATACCACGCATACATACATAATATTCCTTTCCATCTCAATTCCTCCCTAGAAAGGGCCAGCTTGAATAAGCATCGAATATCAAGCCTCGACCTATACTATATTATACTTTAGTTTTTTACCTTTCTAACTTATCTGATCATTTCCAATTACCTACTGTATTATAAGATTACTTGTACCTAGTATCCTTTTATATCATTTGGTTTATTTTAATCCCTAGGTATGTAGGATTTGGGATGCTATTATAAGGAGGAGGAGGAGGAGGAGGAGGAGGAGAATTATGTGATCTTACCTAGATAGGTAGGTAAGAGTACTTTTCCCAAAGTCTCTTTTTCTTTCTTTCTCGCTTAGACTGGGGTCTTACCTAGCTACATAAGACGATCTTGGGAAAATCAGATTCAGAATCCGAATCAAAGGATGGATTGAAAGAAATAATTCTTTTATTACTACCTAGCTGCAGTATACTCGGCAGTAGCTTTCTTGTTTACTGTACGTTAATAGGCATGAAGAGGTATCGGATATCGGCCTGCTGCGTTAATTGTAAAGTATTAAGTTTATTGTAAGAGGGGGGAGGGGAGGGGTTGAAGACGTGTGTTTATTGTTGTGAAGTTGTCCCTTGGGAAGCTTGAAGTTTCTAGGTAGGGTTGAAAGTCTAGGTACTATGAGTACCTAAGTACTGGGTGAGGAGGGAGGAGGGGTGAAATGGGCTTTGTGGTTAGAAGTTGGGACTTTTGTAATGATATATGCGGGAAGAATGGAAAGTCTACGTGATTTAATTCTGGAGAATGGGTATTTTACGCTCTAGGTTTTTACCTTCTAGTCTATTCCATTTTATATATATATATCTTTACTTACGCACGTGGAAGCTATATACACCACCTGTACCTTATCACTCTAGATTTCAGGCTAAGGTCTCTCTTGTTTTCTTCTTTTTTCCTTTTGAGGTAAGAAAGAATCCGTAGTATAGTACCTAGGAGCATGTTTAGCTCGCGAGGTAAAAACTTTTACACCATACAAAAGACTTTTACATATAATTCTTTTATAGAAAGATTCGCGAGATTCGTAAGATTTGTATAACTTAAGTGTCTAGCTAGAGAATATTGTTTTCGACTAAATTAGTTATAAATCTAGTTACAAAAGTTTTTAGATTTACACCACCAAAATAAGAATATAAAAGAACTGAGGCCTTCACCCTCTTTAGTTCTTTTTAATTCTTATTTTAGTAGTATAAATCTTTCTACTCTACGTCCGCCCTCCCTGTAGCATCCCCTCCTGTAGTATCCCCTTCTACTCGGCTAATTTATAGGTATAACACAAAGACATAGTAGGTAGCGGGGGAGTGGGGGTTATAGGTAATACTAGAAGGGCATTATTAGAGGGGCTATATAAAGGGGAACTATAGGGGGGCCCTGTAGGGGAATCCAGAAGGTCTGATTTAGTAGAATCGATAGATATATAATAAAACAGAAAAGACTTTTGTAGCTAGCTAAATAGTAGTGTATATGTTTCGTTAGATTAGTATAAGGCTCTGTTTACTTAGAATATTGCACCTTAATATCTAGTAGGGACACGCTAATATATATACCGTGGGTTCTTAATCTATACTTAGATCTATAACACTTAAGGGTTAAGCGAGGACACTGGCTTCAGGCTGTGTATGCTGTAACTATAGGCTCTTATACTCTCTATTAGGGCACTAAAGCCCTAATTATTTATAGTAAGCTTATATAAGCTAGTGTATTCGATAGGGAATTAGCATATTAGTCCCTAATACTTAGAAATAACAATTAAATAAAAATGTTCTTCTTATATTAGAGCCGTACTAGTATAGGAATAGCCTAGAGATATAAAAGGTACGCAGATATGTAGGAATAGGGGTATAAACAGTCGTTCGTGGACTGTCTTGGCACGATGTGGAAGGTGAAAAAGACCTCTAGAGGTCCATATCACTTTTACCACTAAAGCGATATAGCGAGGCAATATCGTATGGATTAAAAATGTGATCTACGTGTCTGTACGTGGACGGATTTCAGAAGTGTCGGAGCATAGCTGAATAGGGGATAGTTAGTGCCAAGCACCCCTAATCGGGACGATATTAAGGTCCAATATTCTGAGTAAACAGAGCCGAAATTGTATGTAAATCTGGAAACTTTTACACAAGTCCTTGGGTTCTACCTAGCACTGGTGTAAAAGTTATATGATTTACACTAATATTTGGACCATGTAAATCCTCGAGCTAAACATGCTCTAATTTCCAGCTCTAGAAAACAGGTTATCTAAAGGCACTAGTAATTTTACTTTATGAATAAGATTAGAAAGAAAAGGAGGAGAGGGTCGACTTATATGTAATCAGGTACCGCCGTTACCGGCAATAAACATACCTATAGCCTTACCGTACGGAATATAGCGAAACTCAAAGAGGTAACTTGGCGAACCATCTCGGCACCTCGTGTCCCAGTTCCAGTTCTGAAATCGTAGTGTTATTGTTGAAAGGTTGGAAAACAATATATCCCGTAAGAACTCCTTTCCTATCAACTTCTCAATTCTTTTATTTTTGATAAAAGATATCTACGCGCTACGCACCGGTATGTAGACAACAAGCGAAAGAACCCCGTAGTGACGCACCCAGATATTCATAAGGAAAAAAACGCCGCATTGGAAAAAAGGTGGATCCCAATAACGGACCCCATTCGCCCGACGACACGGCGGTGATCCGGCATCGCAGCTTCCCCCACCAAGCTTGATTGGGCTTTCCAGGGCGTTGGCGTTGGCATTGCTCACTCAGCAAGTGTACAGAAAGCTACATCTAGATCCGTTAACCCCGCGGTTTGTGGAGCAAGACCAATTCGTGGAATCCAGATTCCAATCTCGAGATTCATATATATCTGCCTACTCCTTGAATAAGTTGATTTGATTTGATACGTAAAGGGAGGAATTGAAAAGGTATTTGAGAAGGGAAAAGCTGAAACTAAAACTGAAAGCTAGCTGGATACCTGCAGCTCATTGGAAGGGCTACCCCGCGTCATCCGAATCCGAAGGAGCAACGCAAACTACGGAGTTCCTATTCGCACCTACCCCTACCTCACCCTACCTGGACCTCCTCCCATCTGGGCACCTTACCTTACCTACATATTCCATAAGCAAGCTTTCCTCAACATCCCTCAACATCTCTCGAACCTCAAATCACTTTTTTTCATCCCGTCACCAAGTCCAACCCAACCCAACCCAACTCCCTCCATCCAAACCAAACCACCCCTCACCAATCCCCCAAAATGTGGAGAACATCAGCCTCCCCTCCAACCTCCCCCCTCTGGTCACTCAGCTCCCCCAAGGACGCTCCAACCGGCCGCAACCAGACACCCACCGTCCCTGCAGCACGCCTCAAGAACCAGGGACGGAGAATCGCGCAGATTGTGAAGCTTAAGCCGGAATATGTGGAGGAATATAAGAAGTGTCATGCGAAGGTTTGGCCGGAGGTGTTGAAGCAGATTAAGGATTGTAATATTGAGGATTGTATGTTTTTATTTTATTTTCTTTCATTTCTGTCTTTTTTTGTTCTTTCTTTTGGTTCTAGGGTGTTTGGAGGGGGGAAGAGAAAGAGGTGGGCAAGTGGAGAAGTGGGTTAGCTTGATTTATTTCGAGACTGGTTACCCTTCCTATTTACATTCATATTTATATCGATATATCGGAAAAACTGCTAACACAAGAAAAAAAAACAGATTCCATCTTCCACGACCCGGGAACCGGAATCCTCTTCGCATCCTTCAAGTACGTAGGCTACGACTACGCCGGCGACATGGAGAAGATGAAGGACAACCCCAAGGTGCAAGAGTGGTGGAAGATGACGGATTCATACCAAGAATCGTTCGTGCCTGGGGCGAAGTGTAGTTATGATGGGGAACCAGCTTGGTGGAAGGGTGTTGAGGAGGTGTTTTATCATCCTTGATTGATGCTGTGTCGAAGAATTGGATTGTAGAAGGAGAGGGGGGAAGGGATATGTGTATATGGATGGACAGATGGGATGGAATGGAATGGGCTGATTTGCTAGCGCGATAGATTGCGTGTGGATTTAGGGGTGTCGAGATGGTGTTTTTCTCTTTTTTAAGCAGGCAATTCCGAGATGGGATGCGTGAGTAAATGAATAAAATACAATGGCTTTTAAAGATTAGTCTTCGTAAAAGAATTTTGGACAATTACATTTTGCAAGGTATTGTTGTAAAGTGTTGAATAACTTCCAAAATATACCCTCGAGTTCCTGCATACTGTGCAAATCTCAAAAGCATCACTCTTGGTGGTCAGCGTTCGGCACTAGGAATACGATTCCAAGGATTCCAAGATTATATTCCAAGGTGCAATATTCCAAATGCTCTTTAATTTGGAACGGCATATTCCAAAGGACAAGGCTCTGGAATTTGTAATTCCAAATGGAATATATATATATAGCCTTTAGGCTATAGGAATAAGAACGCTTGATTTAAAGTGAACTTACAATGTAATTAAGCAAATAGTGAACAGGCTAATTATTCACTATACTGATTAGTCATATTCTGCTAGCTGATTCTTCAAATGTGTTAATATGATCTACTACTCTGAATATTACTAACTAATGCTGGCTTGCGTGGAAGGATGTACTAACTATTAGACGTAACTTATATTCTTACCCTAAGCCTCCTATTAATTAAACGGGCAGGAACAACGACTTTAAAAATCACATGACGACTTTTAAGATAGTATTGCAAATTCTATAGTCTGGAATTTGAAAGGTTAGCGAGGAATTCGGGATAGCACTCCATACGAGGAATGGTTAATATTTCTTTTCTTCACTTGATGAATTCAAAGGAGCTGAGAACGGGGAATGTATGCGGTAAGATTACCTGAGTCAAAGACTGGATAGTGTAAGAAACAAAGAAATACTCTGATTATTGTGATGGAATCGATGTTGGTGCTTAGGTAGATGGTAGAATGTAGAAACTGTAGCTAGCTAAGTAGCCATGAAGTATACGAGAATTGTGGGGTATATTGTTAATGATTATGGGGTGAGGTATGTGAGCGAGTGGGAGGGTATAGAGGACTTTACTCATCCTGGACGACTCCTTGGTGATTATGAGGCTGTTGATTTTTAGGAGCGTGAGGAGAAGACATGGGAAGGAGATTTTGGGAGTGAAAGTTCAAATGGCTGAGTTAGATAAATATTGGAATGTACTGTACTGTACTGTACTGTAATTGTAAATAGCCCTCTTTGTCTCTTGCTTTATGTTAGTACGAGTAATAAGATATTAATTCTGGTGAGCTTTTGGCTTTTAGACTCGAAGAGGGCATATGTCCTCTTTTGACAGAGGCCTTGTCGAGATGGTCAGGATCTGGTGTCCTTGAACTCACACCATTGTGGGTATGTGAAACTTGTAACTTTACTTTCGTATGGTAGATATCCCCTTTCTTTACTTTTCTGAACGCTAGCTTGAGGGTGTAAAGTCCTTTAGATTCAGGAAAGACTTTCGAAAGTTTTGAGAAAGTAACTGGGAAAGCTATGGTTGCGAACTTGTGAGTCTGAGACGGAAAATTTCGCTTGGGGGTCGAGCGAAATAAGATTTACAAAGAGGGGGATTCTGGTTCCGACTCTGAATCTACAGTAAGACTTGATTCCGAGTGTGAGAATTGAATGGTTTGACGACAAAGTCTCGAAGATGATTGGATCTGCTTGAGAAGTCAGTTGGTGGTGTAGAAATATAGCTAAGTGAGTTCGCGAGTAGGGAAGCCGTGAAGTAAGTGCTTGGAATTGACGGATTATATAGCTGTGTGTCTCCGCCTGTGCTAGTCGCAAAGTCGAAGATCGATATGTGCTATGGTAACCCTCAAATCGACTATTTGGTCAATACCATGGGTAATTAGTCAATTAGACCACATGATGGAATCCTCCTACTAATTGATGAATTTTTAACTTCCGAAATATTCGTTACTGTCGGTATAATATAATCGGGTATATTCACTCGATTATATGCTATATCCGATTAGGTAGCTACACTCGACCGTACAGGGGTAGGGCTTGGCACTACTAATATAATAGCGGTGCCCTACCTACCTTTGCTCGGTATCGACGTGCATCAACAATAGGAATAGTCTAATACTAAGGTTTAGCCTCTTCCTATATTGCACCTCACTTATTGACGATAAGTCAAACCAACAGTTACTTTTACTAATAATAAGAGTCGCTTTTTAATTAAAACACACCCCCTTCGGGATATCGGGCCGGTGCTACTCGAGTAACTCATGAGTAAATAGAGTACTTGGCGAGTTGAGTTGATTAGGTGCTACTACTCAACTCAACTACTCGATTTTAATGTTAATACGCTGCCTATACAAATAGAAAGTGAAGCGATTCCTACATTTCGCCTTTCGTTCACGGGCTTGTAGCATCTATATTAGACAAAACGAGTGTAGAGGGTAAAGTGGGGAGGCACAGTCCTTAATATACCTAGATTAGCTGTTGTTGACAGCCCATATTCCATTCTTTATTCTACACCTACCAGCCCACTTAGTCCACACCCTACTAAGACACAAAAAAGGCACATTATAGAATGAACTATTATACTTATGACTGCCATAATAGCAACCTTAAATTATATGGTCTAACGGTTATAATAGTCTAATTGACCAAAGGGTAGATTTGAGGGTTACCATAGTACAGTCACGGCAAATACGGGAAGTTTTCGGTAGCAGAGGAAGAGAATGTCGCCAAAGTTACTCTACTTGAACCCCCGAAGAAGGGATTTGGAACTTCGAGACGTACTGTACAGTACCATATCCGGTGGAGATTCATATTCGACGAGCTTGGTACCAGAAACGCAGGGTGTTCTTATATTTACTATATCTCCACTTAGCTCCAACTGCAAGAGCATGTCCCAGCCAAATGAAACTAGCTGAGTGCTAGCAAAAATACAATATGAATAATAAGGGGGAAAGTGGACGCTAGCTTATATCAAGGGTTACTTGAATCATATCTAAATTGATGAGTCCTTGTTGCCTTGGGATGGGATGAACTGAAATTTAGCGACCAACCCCTGAATTTAGTGTCGTCACGCTAGATTTTAGCGACCAACATCTGTAGCTTAGATTTGCAAGCACACAAAAAAAGTCAGGGTTCAAGGTCTCAACACTTTTATATTCTTGATTTGGTGGTGCAAATCTAAAGAGACATGCTACTAGCTTCGCAGTATATTTACAGGTAAATTAATTATTAGTGTAATTAAAACTTCTGCAGCCATTCAAACACTCCCGAATATCTGTACTTTATCTTTTTATACGGTGCGTTTAAGTGAGCGAGACAACCTCTGAGCTCGAGCTTAGGTATCGGTTGCCGCCAAATTCTCGCGATGGACCCTGAAGCTTATTGGATTGCGAAACTGAGATACAAGGTCAGAGTGTGATCCTACTGTAACTAGTTTAATCACTTGCCAAATATTCTTGTTCGCAACGCCTCACAGATGGACTCATTTTCCAGAATTCGGTGAGCGATTCGCCCAAGCCTCGGACTACAATCGGACAACATCTTCTCATTTTCACAGCCGCATTCTTCTCATTGGCGGATAAATAGTAGCTGGTGATACAAGTCTCACCCAGGCTGAGGCTGAGCTTTTGATGATTCCATAACTTCAGAAGCAGCCTTTCCATTCACGTTTAACTTGTTATTTTGCAGAACCTCTGGATCATCAGGATGACATGCCCAGACCCTGGGCCGGACGATCTTACTTATCCAGTCTGTGAGCAAGTTCGTGATCTCCTCATCACACAGCAGAAGACACCCCGGTCTCAGCATTTTCCTCGAGGGCCAATCCCATATTACCCATACAATGATGTAATTCGTGTACTCAGTGAGAAGTCACATGTGGATATGAAAGGAAGAGAGATATCCCGAGGGGAGAGTGTCTTTATCTGTAAATGTTTAAGGTGTCAGAAACAGGGGGGACGTCAAGGCGGCATAGACAATCGCTCGAGTCGCTGGGACGATAACGACCTTCTGGGAAACCTTGCGACCACTTATGCACTGCTTATAGTTCTTCGATGTCCTGGTCTAATATCCGCTTTCCGTCGACGTGGCTATTCTCTCGAGGGGGGCTATTTGTCGAAAGAGCAGCTACTCTTTCTGAATGAATCTGATGTATTAACTGCAATCCAAGCAAGCAACATCCGAAATGAGATCTTGAGCATTCAATACCAGTTCCGAGTGTCAAAGTTCGCCAAAAGAAACGAAGTTTTTGATCTGGATGAAAAAGAAATTCTTCCAATCTATGAGGACCAGGATGCGGCCGGTGAGGGCAACTTTGGCGAAGTCTACCCCTTCTACATCCCTACAGAGTACATTGGCGAGAATCTGAGAAAACTAGAGGTTAGCTCTTATGCAACAATATTTGACATCCGTTAAGCTGACTACTTGTTTCAAATAGACGAACAAATTTGCTAGGAAAATATTCAAACGGCTTCCGACCGAAAGCAAGAAAGATGTCAAAGAGTTTGTTATTCAACAATTGGAATCAAACACTTACCAACATCCCAATTTAATGGAAGCTCTAGCAGCTTTCGAGCATGGCAGGGATTGTTTTTTTATCCTCTTTGAGTTTGCCCCGAGCACACTCTACAAGTTTTTGATCGGTGACGGACCAGTTTTCAGCCCACAAGAACTGTGGAAACAAGTTGCGGGCCTATCAAGTGGCCTCGCTCATCTGCATTCCAAGGGTGTCATTCATCGCGACCTCAAACCGGCAAATATTTTGATTCTCAAGGGAGTCATGAAGATCGCAGATTTTGGTTTTGCAAGTTACAATAACCCATGGCTATTACCAACGGATGAGAGCCCAACTGGAAGCCTTATACCTGAAGGTATTAACCATTATTCTCCACCACCAAGCGATAAAGCCTGCGAGAAGTATGATATGTACTCTTTGGGGGCCATAATGTCGGAGATCGCATCTTTCGATATCGGGAACTATTCCAGACTGGGAGGATACAGACAAAGCAGGTTGGATGATGCGGGAGAGAAACACACCCCATCGCGGAGGTTTTACTACCAGGAAGGATATGAGATGAAAGTATCCGTCCACGAGGAGCATTCAAGTCTGGTTAAAACAATACAGGATGAGAGTAGAGATCCACAGAGGCTTTTGCATCCGTGGCGGGAATTCTTCTACCACGAACGCTTTTTCCACATGATAAGTACCTTACTTCACCCATCCAAAGTAGTCAGGCCAACGGCTGCGGAAGTAGTCGACATGCTGAGCGAACATTCAAAACGAGCCGACATGGATACTTCGCAGAATAAAAATGATAGGAACGAGCATCATTTAGTCAACGATTGGCTAGAGTCATTGGTGGATAACCCTCCTGGATTGGCAGAACTGGGAAACAGATTGTAAGCCATACAATCTCTATATAACCTTATTCTGCGAAGAAGAGAACTGATTCGACTTGACAGCATTGCTAGTTTTGAAGGAACCAAAAGATGTGGGCTTTGGCTTTATCCTAACACGGACGAGATCAAGATGTTGCGTTTTCAATATTCTCTCGACAAAAGCGGTCCACATCTTGTGAAAGACTCGGAAAGATATGGTATGTTCCTAGCCTAGGATTTGATTCATTTTTGCTCACGATAGAAACAGTTGACCGCAAGCAAAAGAAACCTTACACAGGAATCAAGCCAGCTTATATTGAGAATCCATATGGCAACTCAGTGTGCTTAATGAACCAAAAAGAGCCTTTAATCTACACTTTTCGGCGCCTATCCGGTCAGTACCTTTTTACTCATCCTTGCTATTCATCATTTTCCTCTAACTAGATGTAGACACTTTACGCTTTCAAGGCATCATGACTGGCGAAACTGTCTACAAGTAGTGGGTTACAAGCTCATAATAGTCCACTAATGCGATCCGCCTGACCACCTTTCTAGTATGAGCTTCCAGCTTACTGATTTCTCCCTGAGGAATTATCGCAAATCGACTTCTTCGACCTCGATACCGTTCCTTTCTCGGGGCATGAAGTCCAAAGATACGAAGCAGATCATTACAGGGGGACCAGCTCATATTCAAATATGGATCCAAAGTTTTTCTGCAGTTCCTATCGTAAAGCTCGCAATACTTTCCAAAGAGAAACTTTATATCGTCAAGGGTGAGTCTCATATGATAAGTTACCAGCTGCTCTATATTGACATGATCCAGTCACCAGTCAATATATTCAGTATGTGGGAAGGGGCCTGACAAAGACCGCTACCCCTCTATCTCCGGCGGTTGCCCGACTAGGTGGTTTCCCAGAAACTCGCTGTATTGAGATCTCTGAGGGGATTCCATTTTTTATAGAGCCCCAAAAATATGATAGCCATGACGAAGTTCGCCTTTACTTTGCAGACGAAAATGGTATTTTTAGTCACATCTTCGCAAATTGTGCTTCCTGGACTGACAATCTGAAAATAGACACCAAGAACTTTTGGCGAAATCTTGAAGATATCAGAAGAGAGATCTTCCCGGTGGAATCATCAGGGAAACCTGAGTCTCCAAAAAGCTCGATTCTGTCTCGGAGAGATACAGGGGGATCACAAGGTACAGCACGCTCCCCAGACACAATTTACTCTCAAGAGACTAAGAAAGAGTCCGTTGAATATCGGAGAGATAGCAGGAGGATTAATACGCTACCAGCAAATCATTGAGCATATGCTATCTTCTCTTGAAACATGCTAAGGCATGTCGGCGTTCTTCACTTTATCAGGCTCAGACCCTCTTCTTAAACCCCACCAATACCAAATCGCTACAGCGACTACAGAAAATGCCAAAGCTGTTACAACATAGATCCAAATGTTTGACGCTACAGTCAGACTGTGTCCATCTTTGGTGTCTTCGAATCCGAAAAAGTTCGATCCGAAGAAAGTCTACCGTGATATATGAGTTCTCTTGACGTGAATTTCGAGCAAATCTTCTTGCTTGGGTCGTCGACTTACTGCTAGAAATGTTGCGGGAAGAAAGATGGCAGAAATAAATGCAATGGTTCGCATTGCTTTGGTATCTTGAGTAGTTTGTGAGGTTAGTTCTCTGACAAGACTGTTTTCCTCTACTCCTTGCTTGGATATGTCATGCATGGCCAGATTCATATTGTGGTTCGTTTCAGCATTTCGAAGATCCAGGATATGCTCAATCTATGAAGGTAAATTTGGTCAGCTCGTCACGATCTCAATGAACAAGCCCTTTGCGAAACCTCTCTGTCTCTCTTCAGTTCCAGAAGACTTGCTGCAACAGATCAGAACAAGGAATAAGACTTACTAAGAATCCGACTCCCTGAGCTCTGTCTACAAGAGACTCTAACTGCGAGATCTGTGTCTCATTTTGGAAAACATAATTATCCATAATAGCCTCGTTCTGGCAAAATGATCTTCCCACCTGGGGAGGCTGAAGGCATTTCACGTGATTGGAGAACGTCTTGACATGGGCACATAGCTTTCTGTTTAGCTTGAGTGTGTGTATAAGGCGTTTTAACTTATCCGTCATGATCTGAAGACTGCGTATGTCAGCAAAGTCCACAGTAATGGCCCCTTCTCGGACTGGGTGTTGAAGGCTCGATGAGAACCCGCGGTCCATCTTCATAGGTTAGCGTTATTATAGTATGAGAGCCTTTTCGGATTTTCTACCAGGTCTGAAAAGTTCGCTTCTAGATAATTCACATAATCACGCCAATTCTCGGAAAGACAAAGCAAGATGAGCGCGTGACAACGAAGTTGCCCGAGAAGCTCCGAGGTTTTAGAATCCGCAAAGGCGTCTGTAAGGCGCTCACCAAGTGTATCTGGTGCGTTGAGGAGTATCCAAGTGCTTTTGGCTGGCTCCATCTGGTAATTATGGTAGACTCCAGTTTCTCGTATAGAAAATGGGTCCTTGAGAGAATTTCTCATGTGTCTTGCCACATACTTTACGTTGTAGGCAATTTCTGTGCAGAACCTTAGCAAGTCTCTATTTCTGTGACTGAGGGAAATACACACCATAATCACAGCCTGGTAAGCTCGAAGGTTCTGGGGATAAATGACTGAAGAACGCCGTGAAACTTTCTTCAGACGCTGTTATCTTTTCGCCAAACACATGTACCACGTCCAGAAATCCAGGGTGTACCTTCAGTGCTGTCATGAGCTTGCGAAAAAGCTCCTCGGTGATCAGAAGCTGGCTCCAAGAATGCTCCTGTGCTATGCGACTTATTTTGAAGTGAGTAATTGAACTTGTAGCCCTGACAGTAAGAAAACATACAATAGCCGAGTAGTTGTTGGTTTTCCTAGATATGATAATAGTTGCTCAGATGAACTGAGTATAGAATGCTCTGGAATGGCTTCACAAACCAGTCAGACGATGTAACGATAACAATTTAGGTGAGAGAGATCACATACCTGCTTTCGGATCCGCTTGCAGAACCTGTAATTCGCTTTCTTCTCCGTCAAATAGAAATAGTTTCTCAGATTCTCTGCCCAACTTCGTATGGCACCGATTTGCATCGATGTCCAAGGCAGAAAATGAGAGATTGTGAGGGTATATATCCCACCCACTGAAAATATCGGCCGTTTTGTCTACCATAATTTTGTTGGAATACTTCGAATTAAACGAAGAATCAAATTGTTTAAGAGAAGAAGTTTGAAAATTGAGAAAATCGTCTCAGATTTCTTACATAGTGGGCTTGGTTCCCTGATTTACAGCCACATTGGGCGTTTCGAGGTGTGCCTTGGGTATCCGCCACCAGCTGAAACACATACACAAATGCATTTAACCTGATAGCAATGATTCTCATGCTAGCGTCTCTACAAAATTTGACTGCCCTCGTACAGTATCTGATCACCAGTGCTAATCAAGCCTTCTGCTGCCTTCAATCTTGCTCGAAAAATTAAGAGACCACAGGTGAAATATCCTCTCCATAAACCCCGTGGTGCCAGATTCCCAGGTAAAGGTTTGATTTATTTGTTTTACACGGGATTTTATACAGTAATTCTGCTAAGTATCCTTCTCTTTCCCCTTCTTGGAAGCTTGGGCAATCGCTCGCCTTCTTTCTTTATGATACTCAGTGAAGCGGCGATGAAGCTCTACCTTTTGGTCCTATCCCCATTTACTCGTCAGCAAAAGTTGCCCAGTTGAGCAAATTTATCACTGACATGTTCCAATTTTCTAGGGATTTCAACTTTCCACTTCGCGTAGTCGTCTGGAGGCTCCTGCGGTATCACTTAACATTGAAAGAATACATTAAAGCAGGGGGTTTGGTTCTTACGATGATCTTAAAGTTTCCTTTGCCAAACCACGTTTCAAGCTGTTGCTCCAGTATACTTTGAACAAGCGTGTATCGGGCATCGATTGTCTCTTCAATCATCTTGCTGGCTCAAATTGGTTGACAAGATCGACAAGAATCCTGGGATAAAGTAGAACTCATCCTAGGCACCTGCCCAAGGTTTTAAACCTCCAGCATCTCGGTGAGCTCAAACAGTTGAGGTACCTCCGCCTCATAATTCCTTCTTTGGGAACGCATGCTGTGAGACCTGCGGGCTGAGGAAAACCCCCCGCCAATCAAAAAGACTAGGCGACGCTCACCCGAAAATGTGCAGCAACACCAAATCAATATTTTGCACAGCCTTCACCGAGAGTGCTTATGCAGCACAGCGTAAGGCAAAATACCTCGGG
Organism: Hymenoscyphus occultus; assembly: GCA_900536445.1. NCBI lineage: Eukaryota > Fungi > Ascomycota > Leotiomycetes > Helotiales > Helotiaceae > Hymenoscyphus > Hymenoscyphus occultus. Next base: position 182,885 of record UNPT01000040.1, read on the forward strand.
CGAAGTTGGTCGGAAGTGTAAACTCCCGAGTCCTTACAAGTACCGTCCATCTTATATGGTTCTACTGGGCCCTCATTCAAAGAACCAAATAAGCCATGGGAACAGACTCAACAACCGAAATCAGCCCAGGAGGGGAAGCGAATCCTGCCATGTCTGAAAAGAATCCTACCAATGTTACTAGGGTCAGTGCTGAGGAGCGTTCCATACGCGACGAAATAGACATTGTCGGGGAGGAGAGTCCCGGTGTTGTACGAGCAAGAATTTTGGCAGACCATCTTACAACTTGGGAACGCGTGAGAATATTTGTCTCTCTCTTCTTCCTTGCCTATGTATATGGTCTTGATGGAACTCTTCGATATGTATACCAGGTAAGAACTTTCAGTGGCTTCACGTTACCCTAAGCATTGCTAAAGATTCTCCAAGCCTTACGCAACTTCTGGGTTTGGCACCCACTCGACTCTTGCAACTATCAATGTCCTTCGAGCCGTAATTGCTGCAGCTGCGCAGGTAGGAACTTGATGATCCAAAGTGTTCAAATCAATAAGTTGACATGGACAGCCCACTGCTGCCAAGATTGCCGATGTTTTCGGAAGAACAGAGCTCATAATTGTGAGCGTTGCATTCTATGTCCTCGGTATGTAACTCCTTGTAGATGACGAATAATACTAAGGCTTTCTAGGTACTATCGTTGAAGCCAGTTGTCACAATGTCCAGGGCTTTGCTGCTGGTGCGGTAATATATCAGGTTTGTACTTGCAAAACAAACTCCACGAAAAACTGAAAGTGTTCTGACCTTTTAGATTGGGTACACATCAATTCTCGTCCTTGTTGAAGTAGTTATCGCCGACATTACTTCTCTGAAATCGCGACTGGTGTTTTCATTTGTGCCAGCTCTACCTTTCTTGGTACGCTCCCCTCGCTATCGGAGACTAATTTATGAGGTTAACGTTTCCAGATCAATACTTGGGTTAGTGGTGATATTAGCGCAGCTGTTCTAGGTGTGACAAGCTGGAGGTGGGGTGTTGGGATGTTTGCAATCATATATGCTTGTAAGTATAGTCAGTTCTCAGAATCTTTCTGTTTCAAAGAACTCACACTTCATCAGTTGTATCCATTCCATTGATTGTTTCGCTCTGGTTGCCATATCGCAGAGCTCAAGCTACGGGGGCGTTGGACAATTATAGAAGTCCATTACAAATGTTGGGGAAGCGACGTTTGGCAGCGGCAATCTTTTGGCAATTAGACGTGGTTGGAATTATTTTGCTGATTGCTGTGTTTGCTTTAATCCTTGTTCCATTTACCATTGCTGGTGGAGCTTCTGAGCAATGGAGCAAGGGAAAAGTCATTGCACCTCTGATCATTGGCCTATTCTGCATCCCAATCTGGATATGGTGGGAAACCCGGGCCCAATATCCAATGTTACCTTTCGAGGCAAGTTCTCCTTTGTAAAAAGAAAGTCTTCTTCCATTCTAACTTACATTAGCTACTGAAAGACCGTGCGGTATGGGCAGCTCTTGGAATTGCTTGTATGCTCACCTTCTGCTGGTATTTGCAAGGCAATTTCTTGTATACTGTACTCGTAGTCTCGTTCGACGAATCAGTCAAAAGTGCTACACGCATTTCGTCACTCTACAGGTAAGCATCCACTCATTCTCAAATGATCTGCATGCTAAATCTTTAAAGCTTCTGCTCAGTAATTGCTGGTGTTATTCTTGGTTTCATTGTACTAAAAGTTCGTTATCTGAAGCCCTTTATCTTATTCGGTTCGGTCCTCTTTCTGGCAGCCTTCGGAGTCCTCATCAAGTACCGAGGCGGTTCAGGGCCAGCAAGTCACTCTGGTGTCATCGGCTCACAAATAATCCTCGGAATCGCTGGTGGTCTATTCTCATATCCCGCTCAAGCATCCATACAAGCGGCAACCAAACGCCAACATGTAGCCGTCATCACAGGTCTCTACCTTGCAACATTTAACATTGGAAATGCATTTGGTAACACGATATCGGGTGCCATCTGGACGCAAACACTTATTCCGACTTTGCTCAAAAACTTGCCTCCTCCGTACAACAACTTGACAATAGCTCAAGGAATCTATGGGTCCCCATTTGAGTATGCGGCGAATTATACGATAGGTACCCCAGTGAGAGACGGAATGGTGGTGAGTTATCGATACACGCAAAAGTTGTTGACTATTACTGGGATCTGTCTATGCGTGCCATTGATTATTTTTAGCTTGTTGATTCGTAATCCCAAACTGAGTGATGAGCAGAGTTTGGAGGATGCGGAACAGCCGAAGGTATCGACGAAACCATGGTGGAAGTTGTTCTAGATTCGTTTTGCTCCTATATAATTAACATAATGCAAGGAATTTCACGGTTTTTGGTTCAGCAAGAACCTCTGGAGGACACTCATATGACAGATATCTTAAACAAAAATTGTAGTCGGTCATATATCAAGTATTCACAAGTATCTTTTCTGTCCAATTCGGTTTCAATATAGCTCGTTGGTTCTTGAATCTCAATAATCTAGTTGTAACTTTAGCGTGGCGCATATTTGAAGTATTACGTTCAGAACGCAAGTTTATACGTGGGAAAAGTACCTGATGAGGTTAAATTAGGCAAGTGAAAACCCTGCTTATATACAGAATAAATATCGATAGTAGTACAACTAAAATGTGACATTATTTTTCGAAAGAAAAAGCGGTTACTCTTACACTTTGAAGTCAATCACAAATATTACGCCTGAAAGAAGCAGCTGAATGTGATTGCAACTGCGCCATCCCTGTTCTCGCTTAAAAACGTACCGACAGTTTGGTGTTCTTACACTTCTTTCTGTGGTATTTTCTACTAGATAAGACGTCGTAAGAATAGAGTTCCGTTGCCATCCTGTAGCTCACAAGACATAGCGAAGAGGCAAAGGATTATTAAGTAGATATTGTACTATTGATATGAAACCGATAAGACTGCAATACTATGTTCTAGGGCGATGGGAAGAAATGCTCGCATTGTCAAAAGACAGAAGAGGAGATGTCTTTAACTTAATTACCCTAAGCTGATCGAGCTTGAAATGCTACGCGTAATCTTACCCGAACCATATTTGGGAAAGGGTTTCTCATATATTTACTAAAGCTTATTTACTTCCACAATTCGAAGACAATAAGTAAATGCTCATCTTGGTCAAAAGGCCGTAAGTAGGGCTGAATCAAAAGCTGGGCTACTTATACCACCACGTGATATAATACTTGTCTCGAGACCGTAACGGCTTTAGTAAATCACTTGGCAACTATCACACATACTTAATATCGAAGGAGTGCTGTATCAGCTTCGTTTCACGTATAAATCTACTTGCACCCCCAGGAATTGACTCCAGGAGGAAAATTAAACCTAAGCGACACATCAACGACGATCTCCCATCTCCACCACACTGATACAGTGACCAGAGGTAGAGTACCCGGACCTACCTACTGTTCATTTGGCACAGATACTAGTTGATCTATCAAACGTTAATCGGCGAACCTTCTCCAACCTTATTGACCTACAGTACATTGTAGAGAAACTTTGTAGTCACATGACTCGGATTGGAAACACTTCTGAAATACGGTTTTTATGACGGTAGGGGTAGCATCTTTCGGAATCTAGCAATCCTCATAACACACTTGTATGATCAGTACGTGAAGCCCACAAAATGTTTACCTTGGAATGCCCTCGGGCTCTTTACTCATACATCACAGCAAGTTCATCTATATTCGCCAAGTCGCTAGGATACCGGTGGAAAAATAATCTCGCGAAAGATGAAACATACCATGCTGAGGCAAGGATCAAAAGCTAGTGGTCGTGCAAAGCTTCCAGGTTATTCCCTTGCTCTCCTCTGTGCTTTTCTCAACTACTCCAGATATCCAAAACCACCGGCCCGCAAAAAGGAATGTTTTGGTTCTAGTGTAGAGCCGTTGCAACGTTCAACATCATCTCATGTTTCCATCATCCGAAGTCAACGGACAGTGGCAAAATAGTTCGACTTTTAAGATTTTGAAACGCACCGAACTTTACTAGATTCGCACCGAAGACTTGTCATCTAGTCAGTTCTGCAATGCATTGAGCCGCTAAGACGTTTTGTTTTCGTGCTTGAACAGGTAACGCTTTTTCATATGTCAATTCAACTCTACAGCACTTTGAACACTTTTTCACTCGGACCGACTGGCGCTATCGAGCTCTCTCTCCTTTTACCAGTAATGATCTGCTCTTGGTCGTACGTTTGCTAGGCATTGCTGCTTCGTTAATAATAGCATATGATTCACATGAATGCACGGAGTGCTTAACATTGGAAAGAAGTCGTGCTTTTCATTCTCATGGGGAATCATAATAGCATAGCCTCTATTAAGACTTGTCCTGTTCGAGTCCTTGAAAAGGGCACCCGAATCACACCTCAGAGATCTATTTCCTGACACCTGAACAAATCCAATCTGCAGGATATTTACACCTTGTCAAATACAACAAAGATGGCGGGCCGAATAATCCAAGGTAAGTGAAATTTCACAAAAGATCTGTTGGTAAGCACATTCTAACAATAGTATTCAAGTATACGGCCTCTGGGTCTGGATCGCTTTCGCGTTCTTCATCTTTGTCCTCTTCCATCAATCACATTCCCCTCTACCCCACTCGTCAGGAAGACCCTCAACCGTCAAGGAACGCATGATGCGTGCAGAGAAAGCATGGGAAACCAGCGTTACTTTACGCCATGAAATGGCCCACAAACACCCCGGTTACCCTCGAATCCCCCTCTTCCCAGCCCAAACTCTCGAAGCTTTCGGTAAATATCCTTACACCATTTGGGATTTCTTTCCACCGGTCTATACTTGTCCCCATGACATCCAACGTGTTGGTCGTTTAGGAGATGGTGGAAAATGGGTCTGCGGAATGTCTTTATACGAAAATAGACCCGCTCCACCAGTTTCCAAAGCGGGAAAACGCACGAAGCCCGGTACGGTCATATATAGCTTCGGAGTCAACGGTGACTCTAGCTTCGAAGCGGAGATGCTGGCTCGTGTTCCTTCTGCTGAGATCTTTGCTTACGATTACACGGTTGCCTCCTTTGGGCCGCAAATCGCGGGCCCTGACAGTTCTCGAGCATATTTCAAACAAGTTGGATTGGACCGGATGGATGTGCTTAATAGGACCCCTCCATTTATGAGTCTGCAATCCCTGATGAAGAACAACAGCCACACGTACATGGATATTTTGAAAATAGACATCGAAGGCGCGGAATACAATTCTTTCGATAGCTTCATGGACTGGTGTGATCGAGAAAATGCCGGCGAGATGCCCATCGGACAGATCATGATCGAACTCCATCTTACTGACGATGATAACCTCAATTTTAACAGGCTCTTGACATGGTGGGAGAGACTGGAGAAGTTTGGAATGCGTCCTACGTGGCTGGAGGTCAACCTCCTAGCCGTTACTTTGAATCCCAACAAGCAGGATCCACGCTGTGTCGAGTACGTGTTGGTGAACCATAAGGATAGGAAAAATATCATGCGACAGGAGTCATAATCCGTCACATTTGATGATGTTGGTTGAACTAGGGATTTGTTCTTTGTTGGGAAACCTCGGTTTACGGACATTGGCATTCAGGGTGTTTTTGGCGTTGATATAATAAATTTATCATGAAACTGGGTTTCAGGCTGGAGTTCTTAAGTCTGAATAGTGATTGATGACAAGAGTGTTCCTCATGAATCGTTCGGGTATTATCCACGCCAAAATATGTTTCTGGGATATCGTAATATTCTATTCTATACCCACTATTCCATGTAATCCCCAAGGAACCGAGTCACATGACCCGTAAATATTTCATCCAGCTAATAGACTAATGGAAGACTTTAGATTGTAGTACATTTACCAGACTATAGTACACAAACACTTAACATTCACTTCCTCTTAATCCTGATCTCTTCTTGGTCAGACTTTTAGTGAGTTATATCCTCTAAAATTCCACAGAATCAAGGTCGATTTGCCGAACGTTGGCAATGAGTTGAATTATTTTAACAGACTGGGATCTTGAAATAAGCCTTCATGTCTATTATATTTCGATTCCCAATGAAGCAATGAATCAGTCCAGCGATGGGGACCAGATTACCAACGTTAGTTACTATTAGCAGAGATTTAAAACACTTTGGATTCAACCACTAACATTCTCGTAGAACTATTCAAGCTAATAATACACGAGGAAGTTCGAATCTCGACTCCAAACTCTCCCTCTGCCCTTCCCCAACACCTACCTCTTCCTCCTCCCACCCTTAGGCAACAAATAATCCCCACCAAGCACCGCCTTCCATACCCCATACAAGCCAGCCAATGGCCAAATCCCCCAGAACAGCGCCAGAAGCCAGAGCTTCCAACTTTCCCTCTTCGCCTTCTCCTCACTCTCCACATCCACCTTCACTTTATCATAAACACTGGGCAAATACTCCGCTTGGTACTTCTTTCGCAACGCATCGTATTCCCCTCGGTTGTAGATTTCGTAGAACTCCTTTTCGGCGTAGTAGGTTTGCGCGTAAAGCCATTTCTGGCCGCCGAGTTCCCGGACTTTCTTCTCAAATTCGCGGTTCCAGTAAAAGAACTCGCGGCGGTCGGTTGATCCGGGTCCCCATACCCCCTAAATGAGTTAGTTTTTTGCATTTCCTAGGGGGTCGTGATACGAGTGTAAGGAGGGTAGTCAAGGGAATATCATCTCATCGAGGGGTGATACTCAGAGAGGGGCCTAAAGTACGGAACGTGACTTACGAAGTTCAACATCATCTCTGGCATCTTTTGGTTCGTTTTACCAGCCTGAAGGCTATGTGTAGAGGCTATTTCTTTTCCGCTCTGCTTCAGCGGACAAAGCCAGATTGGATATTGCTTAAAATTTGCGTCGAGATATGACATGAATTCGTCTGCTCGTGGATACGGAATCGCCACATCTTGGACGACATGAGAAGAAGCAAGGCCACTTTGGTGCAATGCGCGATACAAAACTCGTGTGTGCATGAAGTAATCAAGCACAAATCGAGTAATACGGTTGAAAGGCGTCAGAAAATATTTGAATGCGTATCTCGCAACCCAAAAGCCACCACGGTCATAACGGAAGAGGTAATCAACGAGTGGGACTGCTTCTGTGACCGGACTCTGTTTGTTTTTCATGAGCTTTTGAACGTAAAGGTAGAACCATGGCTCAGTAGGTCTCAGAAATCCTTGGACTTTCAGATTTCCCACATCGTTCGTCATTTCCCCTGCACATATAACCCCATTGTCTTTTGAGAACATGATTCCATCAAGATATTCAAAAGAGGTGTCATTTGTAACTCTTTCAATCACTTCCTGTGCCTCCAGTAAACCTTTTACAGGGTAGTAAGTCAACCTGACATGGCTCTTGGCTTCAATCAGTTGAACTTCAAGCAGTGTAGTCACACCCAAAGTACCAAATGAAGAAGCAGCGCCAAAGAACAGATCCGGATTTTCCGTTTTTGAAGCTCTCACAACCTCTCCATTGGCAAGAACCATTTCAATCCAGTTGATCGTTCGATCGAAAAATCCGTACCGAAATGAACTGCTTTCTCCAGCTGTTCCAGCAAATCCACCACCCACAGTGATACCCGGAAATTCCATTACGACTGGAGGTACGAGTCCATGCTGCAATGCAGCCGCCACGAGGGCATCCTGTAGAAACCTTAATCAGCTGGGCCGTTTTCAAGAACGATTTTGAGTAGTTGCCAGATTCAAAAAGATGTGACATTGTCTTTAGAAGGGTCGATTCCTCGGATTTCCTTGTGAAGTGCTATATAACTTGGGACAATGACTTACCATGGGTACATTTGGTTCTACCAGAGCGGTTTTCGTTCCGGTATCGACATGAAGCACATGTGAGAGTTTTGAGGTATTTATCATGCGATCAATTTCATATTGGGATTTGCGTGTGCTGTTTGTCGAGCCATGATAGATCCGGAATGGCTCTTTCCGGGCATAGAATTGTTCGATATCTGCTGCGATACGAGATACAGCTTGTTTGTGTGTTTCCATGATGTGAAGAGTTCACCACAAGTCAAAATCTAGTAGGACAAACGAAGACGAGTTTATTCTTGAGGTTGACGAAGCTCAAATTCATTCATTCACAAACACATAGGAAAGAGCGACAAGACCAGAAGTCGTAGCAATGCCGAATTACCCGAGATTTCTTGGGATCATGCTCGCGCTTGGTACATTTATTGAAGTGTGAGCAGTTGGAGAAAAATGTGTTGTAAAGTTGCAAAAGGAAATATGCAACCGGCTGAGAAACAATAAAAGAAATTGAGAAAGCATATGCAAGTTTTGGCGCTTTAGTGAAACTGGAAAGTGCAAGTTGCTGTAAGATACAAGACGAGAACGTGGTGGGCTGAGTGTGACCCTTGTAACCAAGCTTGCAAAGCGGCACCAGTCACCGCCTTATTTGTTGGCGAGAAAGAAGACAAATTAGCATACAGATAGATGTTGAGTGAAGTTACATTTGAGTCGACCTCTTATAAATGATAGTGAGATTTTTGGCAGAGAAAAAATACCTTGATAGGTGGCACCATTCAATTCCAGTGCCGCTTTCGCCACCCAAAGCAAAGAAAGGACTTGAATTTTGAGCAACTCAACTCTCAAAGGCCTTCACCCCAGACATACCAATACCTCAAAATGTCCTCCAAAATACCCCCTCTCCTTGAGCCCTACCTCTCGCTTCCTCCAGAGGCCTCTCTAGTCCTCCTGACAAGCGTTCTAGGTGCAAGCACAAATTGGCTCGTCCTGAGATTTCTGCATAGCGCTCTGATCAACAACGATGCTTCGTCTAATCTTCCACCGGACGAGCAGACTAAGGTAGTTCTTGTGAGCTTCATGAGAGATTTCGCCTTTTGGAAAGAGAATGCAAAAAGATTGGTAGGTCGAGTCTCTTTTTTCTTCTTTTCCAAAGATATCTTAGCGGAGTCATCCCCATATTGCTGTAAAGAGAAACGTCAAGCTAAGTATTTATTTATTCCCTAGGGTCTCGATCTCGAGAAACATGCTGCAAAAAAGAGATTTTCATTCGTGGATGGTTTGAGTGGACTTTTCCTACCATCGCAGCAGAAGACATCCGTAAAGACTGGAGAGCAAGTTCTTACAAACCCTGGTCTCTCAGCTGTATCTAGCATGATACAAAATTCCATCAACAACTTGAAAGCTGCCGCTGGTTCAGGGGAAAAGATCTTGTTGATTATTGACCAACCGGATCTACTATTAGCAGCTGTGGGCGAAATTCGGCCTACGAATCTGGGAGATATGCTACTGGGTTTACGAGAGGTATGTTACAATGCCATTCAATCAATAATGTCTACTGAACTTCAGTTAGGAGGCCCACGCCCTCGTTGTGACGCTCTCAGCTGACCAACCTTTGACCTTAACACAACAAACATGTTTAGAGATAAATCACGCAGCCTTCTTGCTGAGCACGGCTCATCAAGCTGACTTTACCATGAGTTTGAGGTTGCTAGACAGTGGAACAGCTCGTGATGTTAGTGGGGTGATTCGAGTTAGTATTGGGGAACAGGAGCTTGAAAATGATAATTTGCAAAAGCGGATTGAGGAACGCGAGTTGTTGTATTTCGTGGGTGGAGATGGAGGAGTCAAAGTATTCGAAAGGGGACAATAGAGGTATTTTTGACGTTTAATACCGGTAAGGAGAGCTTATTGACACTTTCCGAACTCCATGAGAAATTCCAGGTAGCTACATTCCCAGCCAAAATTGAAAGCAACCCAAATCCCACACACATCACTTCTGCATCGATACATTTATTTGGTGTGCAATTGATGGTATTTGCTAGCGTAATCGTAGCCCTCAAGACATCATGGGTAAACCGCGACCAAATCCCAATTCATTCAACTCCCATATGATCCCTTTATTCAGCGGTGGCCTTTGGTGGTCCTCTAGCTCCCTTTGGTACACCAGTCTGGAATCCGTTCTTGAATCGTCGTGGAACACCCTTCATGTGGCGCATGCGACCTGTACCGGTGGTCTTTCTTCTCTTGGCCTTCTCGCCCCAGTTGTCTGCGATTCCAAGTTAGCCAAAATCCTTCGTCCATCGCGTTCCAATTTCCCTGGATCTCCTATGTCCACCAGAAGGATCGGTATCACGTACATTGTCGAATCTTAGCTGCTGGGTATCCGCATGAGGAGCAAGTGTGCTTTTGGATGTGGAGGGATCGGCGACCTGAGTATCGTACATGTCAGTCCCAATTCGTAGACTTCCCCCTATTTCCTTTCCAACTAAGCCCGGGAATCGATTCTACTGACCGCAACGTCTGCACAATGTGTGCGTCTTGTTGTGGCGCTTTCCGAAACTGGCAGTTCCCTTAGCTGTATAAATTGTCAGTCCTGTCGTATCGTGGTATCGTGGGCAACATTGATTTTCGTGACGTACTCATTTTGGATTAGGAACTGGAAAAAAAGGTTCATTAGCAACGGGGCCACAGAGTTGATACTGGGAGAAATATATCTGGGGTACATACACTCGTTAGCCGTGGTGTTGTCGAATTTTGTCGTTGGACTTTTCTTTCGCGATTCCAAGGTGATTTCGAATATTCAAGCGATGTGTGGGTGCGGACCTTGTCTAACCCGTTCCGTCGCTAGCGTGCGACACACGTGACCAGATCCGATACCCCGCTGAGAATCCCTGTCCTGTAAATGTATAAAAGAAGCTCTTTGGAAGAATTCACTTTATAAAAGATTGGAAAGCACGATCCAGTTATAGACCAATTCGATTCTTTGGAACAAAAGGTTTGTCGCTGAGATTTTAATTTTCGTTCTTCGCTATCACACTTCAAAAGCGCGGTTCAATCATCCCCTGCCCCAATAGTTTCATTAACTGAGAAATTTGTGATAATTGATTCGACTGTCCCAGAATCCTCAAGCAAATCTTTTATATTGCTAAACATTGAAAATATCATAAACTTGTCTTATAAAGTTAGGACAATCAGCGCAGCAAACCGAGGAAGTCGTAATCCATTACCTGGGTAAGAACTCGGAAGGACCACCTCTATAGCTCTACTTGTCAAGAAAAGCTCGACCAATCAGTTCAATGACTTTGAATGACTCGAATGGTTGAGTTCGCAGCATGTTCTCCTTGAAGGCGTTGGGGGAAGCCATAAATTCCTACACCTTAACCACCTGGTGCTTCGAAGAAGTGCCCAGGTGTGCAGGTCAGAAATCGAAATTATGGCGTCAAAAGTCCAGAAAATCACAGAACATTCGTTATTGTCATTTTCTCAATGCAACTCAAACGCCTTGACTTAGTAGCTCCCTGGTATATCTCCGAAAACAGTTCCCAACGCCCAAGAGTCATCCTTACACATCCAACATTCCCTTCAGTCCACCCTCAACACCTCTCCACCATCTACCACGTTCTTCAAGATCATCACCGACTCCGCCCAAAGCTTCCTCCTTCCTTCTCTTGGCGTCCCTAGCTGCAGCTGTACTTACAAGTCGTTTGGCTTCAAGGGGCTGTAATTCCGCATTCAATCGTTCTAATTCTCGGGTCTTCCTAGGGACCATAGATTGCAGTTGTTCCAACTGCCTATCCAGCTCAGACCTCTCCTTCTCTCTCTCCTCAACCAAATCCAAAGTTTTTTCCAACGGCATGTTCAATGTCGGACTTGATCCCGGCGCCTGTGTAGCTTTCAATTCATCGATACTGGACTGCAACCTTTCGATTTTCTCCGGCAATTCTTGCAGTTGCGTGGTTTGTAACTGAACATTATCATATTTTCGAGACAATTGTCGACCCTTCTCCTCCAGTTGTTCAACCAATTCCGCAACTTCAATCTTTTGTGCTTTTAATGATGCTTTCGAAATAGCCAAAACTTCTTCCAATTCAATATTCTCTTGGTGCTCAACTACAAGAGGGGGATCGCCGACAATGGCGCGTATGAACTTTTCTTTTGTGACTTGTTCGAGATACGAAAAGCGGAGTTTGGAAAACAGTTCCTGTAGATTGATTAGAATTATCCGGATCTCTAGCCATAATCCAATATCCACTTACCTTATAATGTGCTAAATCAGCCTCCAGACTTGCTGGCGTCGGATTATTGAGTACATCAGCAGATACATCTGATGTACGTTCCCCAGATTTTATCTTTAGCGGTGCGGCCAGTGGCTCGCTCAGTTTGATGATCGAAAGCTCTTGTGATTTCTGCGCTTCTAGAACATCTTTCAGAACTTGGTCGGGAGATTTCGCCATACTGGCAGAAACTGCGAGAGTCCAGCGGAGAGTTCCTTAATTTGTCGTGAGGAGTACTTCAGTATTGTACGGGGGTGGTATCCGATTCCCGGGGTGACGAAAGACCAGCTCGTTATTCCGATTAATTATCAATCGTACCTCGTAGTAGAATTTGGTGCTGTGTATATCCAAATTCCTCCATCAATCGTGTTTGCGACAAAGTGACGTACCAACGCGGTGTTTTGTTTACTTATCAAATATTCTGCCACATTCACCGCTTTAAGGACCCACTAATGAAGGCCGCGGCGACTCCACCCCTTGCATCTTTGTACATACAAGTATCTGGAACTGTAAGCTGCACCTTTCCGCGTCCCAAGAAGTTGTTTGCTTCAGCTTCCACAACATCCATGATCCGTTTGTTTCGTATGGCCCAACTGAATCATTTTTTCTAAGAAAGCGACTCCGATTTTGTACAATCCTACTTCTTGGATTTCTTCGGAGGGTCCCCACGAACCAAGAGTATGGGCAACGACGACTACCTAGACGACGGCTATGTTGCTGCTCTTCTAGCGCAGGACGCCAAAAATTCCAGCAGGTTGAACAGTCTTTCGAGCAATACTCCCAAGTAAGCGATCATGATCTGCTGTAAGTTTGATAACCTGCTAACAAGCACAGACCGGCGCATAAGCCCAAACCCAATACCCGCTTTCTCCGCAACATAATAAAGGATACCGATTCTCATAATGCAGCGCTCCTTGCCAAAGAAGCAGCAGAATCTAGGGCGCGGTTGAGAGGCCTTGCGAATGAAGGTCATGACGTCAGGAAGGAAAGCCTGAAGAAACCTAGGTCCCCACTTGATATCAGGAAGAGGCAGTTGGGGGATATTGCGGCGATTCTAGGTGGCAGAGGTGGTGCCAAAAGGAAGAGGGAAAACGAGGAAAACGAAATCTTGAGGGATGGGCGACCTGAACAAAAACGATTCACAGCTAGTAAAGTTGTTGAAGGAGGTGGGGAAACAAGTGCCAACCGAGAGAAACCAAGGGAGAGACGAAGCAGAAATGCGGATCGAGACCTAAGTGATCGGTCAAGAAGTCCAAGGCGACACCGCAGGCACATGAGTGACTCGAGGGAGAGGCGGATACACCAAGACGACGACCATAGACCCGAATCGAAATCAACTACAAGAGTTCCGAGGCCTAGTAAAGGTAGCTTGGAAGGAGAACTGAAAGATGCTGGTAGAGATGATTCAAGAAGGAAAAGAAGGGTTAGTGAAGACTACTCGGAGGATGATGACTACGAAAGAGATCACAGAAGGCATAGGAGCAAGCGGAGTACCTCGCAAGATGGAAGGGACCGGGGCGAGAAAAGAAGGCGACGACACCACTCACGTTCACGATCACGTTCACCACATAAATATGGACACAGAGAATCACGCCATTCAAAATCTCCTCGTTGGAGGCGTTCAAGATCACCAGAAGCACGTCGAGAATCTCATCGCAAATCTCGGCATTCTCCCTCCCCCAAGACGTCCCAAAAGGTATCTTCTAAAATCGAAAACCCATCAAGCCATCAGAATGAGGAAGACTATGATTCCGATCCGCTCTCTTCAATCATTGGACCTCCTCCTCCCCCAATCCCACAGGTACGCTCGCGAGGCCGGGGAGCGTTTTCCCATGGTGCAGGCATCGATATTCGCTTCTCAGCTGACTACGACCCTACTGTTGACGTTCAACTTGACCCAGATGAGGAAAACGACTGGGATCAAGCACTGGAAGCACTTCGCGATAGACAGAAATGGAAAAAGCAAGGCGCCGATCGATTGAAGGCAGCAGGGTTTACAGATGAAGAAATAAAAAAATGGGAGAAGGGAGGCGAGAAGACGGAAGAGGATGTCAAGTGGGCGAAACGTGGAGAAGGTAGGGAATGGGACAGAGGAAAGATTCTTGACAGTAATGGCGTTGTGAGCATTGAGCCGGCGTTTGGAAGGTTGAAAGATGCCTGATTTTTGCGAACATTCTTGATCGCTGGCTGGGTGGGATCGTAGTACATCTTGCACCCCAAGACCTACGCCGAACCAATGTGTTAGATCAGCTGGGATTTGTACAGAATACCGGAATGCTTAGTATTTGCTGTGCCTCGAAATGTCATAGACAGGAAAGAAAGGCGTATAGTTTTCTAAGAACAACCCTTCTTCATCACAAACACTTATCTTGGGCGTTAATTATACGGCTTCGAGTGATACTACCGAGATATGGTCGAGAGGGCATGTGAGGATAACTCCTTTATTCTTTGAGGAGCCGCTGCCCTCTTCTCGGTTCTAATTCTTCGGGCAATCCATTCTAGCCTACTCCTTTCCTGTACAGCCACATCTAAGATGATTTCCCTTGCTATCTTGCTGATACAAGCGCATTTTTCGTCATAAATCATAACTTCGTAATCCAATACCATCAACACACCAATCCAACCTGATTCCCATCCAACACTCCTCTACCCACCTTCTCATAATTCTCCCACAGCAAAACATTATCCCAATAGAACCTCCCTCCACAAGCAAAATGCAGCTCCCTAACCGTCGTCCAAACACTCTCCGACATCTCCCCCAAGCCCTCCAATTCCCGTACCCCCTCAATCCTCACCACCCTCTCATACCCACAATCCCCACTCCCCCTCCTCAACGCCTCGAGCAAAACATCGAATCCCCCCCTTCCCATCTCCATCCCCTCCACACTCTCCACCAACGCCCTAAACGCACCACTTCCCCAACACATCTCCAATTTCCGCAACGCCCCATGTCTCGCCCGACTGCGCAACACTTGCAGAACTCTCGGGAGATGCGCATACGTCGTCGCTGTCTCAGACCCGCTCATTTGGATATTGATATGAGAAATCAGTCTCGAGGAAGTCTGTCCCATCCCCTTCAGCGTCTTCACGACGCCGAGGGTCGTCGTGGGAGATCTCCTAGTCTTGCCCCCCGCAAGGACATTGCACTCGACCTGCCTAACCGATTCATAGAAAGTGGGGAAATGGAAGATAGCATGGTTCCAGAACAAATGTTTGGTTTCCGCGTGGATTTGACGGTTCACACGCAGCAGGGAGAGGGTAGTGAACAGTTGGGGTTCGTCGTACCCTGCTGATCTTGGGTTTACGAGCAGCCGGAAGTTTTGCTTCGTTGGGGCGGGAGGCTGGTATGGTTTCTGCGTGAGGGGTTTGGGGTGGTGGTGGTGTTTGGATTTGGATGGTTTGGTGGGTGTGTGGTGACGGGGCGTGTGCTGGATTTCGATGTAGGAGGGTGATGGCGGTGGGAGGTGGACGTAGCTGTAGATTTGATCGCGCAGTTCTCGGGGGAGGGAGAGGAAGTTGAAGGGCATT
Organism: Hymenoscyphus occultus; assembly: GCA_900536445.1. Taxonomy (NCBI): domain Eukaryota; kingdom Fungi; phylum Ascomycota; class Leotiomycetes; order Helotiales; family Helotiaceae; genus Hymenoscyphus; species Hymenoscyphus occultus. Next base: position 198,491 of record UNPT01000040.1, read on the forward strand.
CTTTAGGGGTGGAGATGCGATTGGGTGCGAGGTTTGTGGTGAGCGGGTGTTGTGGTGTTGGTATCGTGAGTCTTGATTGCGGCCGGGAGTCGGTTTCGGGGCGGCTTGAAATCTGGGGAAGCTCATCCTTGCTCCCTGCGGATTGTGCGGATTGTGAGCGGAAAATTAAGCGGCTATTCACCGCTGGCCTGGGTCTGTACTGTACCGACTTTCTAGATGAATCAATTTCATTAAGATAGACGTTTATTCTCATCTTGCAGATTTTGAAAAATGACTTTGACTGTACCAAACTGACAAAGTATCAAAATGCCCTCTATACCCAGGTGTATTTTGCAAAGCTAGAACCATGAGAACTAATAAATATTTACTACTACATCCCTGTCCACTGCGAAGCTTATCGGACTATCTTCGGATGAAGCTCAATGAGCGATAAGAATACCACATTATTGGAAGAAGCGATTGAGATAATTTACCTAGGTATTTCAATGCATCTTCCTAGGTATTCTGACTCTTCGGATGGAAATCAGAAACACCGCGTTCCAAGTCAGTTTCTTCTTCTGCTGCCTTACTCATGAAGAAAACGCCTATCTTATGGATACGATTTCTATCACTTTTTAGTTGGCCATGTTTACTTGAGTACTATCGTCCAAGAATTAATTCACCGGTGATTTTCCCAACCGAAATTTATCTTTAGACGAACGGTCTTGGTTGAAACTGTTCCTTCCATATTCGGAAACAACTTCGGATTTGGTTGAAGCTATTGCCAGATATGAGTTTTATAAGCCGCATTAGGTTTTTGTACTGCGAGTAAATACAAACCTACATAGACGCGCTATAATTATAAAAATAGCTGCAAAATAGCCACAATCGATAACGGTCTTTGAGTTGAGACGATAAATCCTTCTAGAAGAGCGCTTCCAGTCTTTGAGCCGTGTCGTGGCGGTCGCTCAGTCTTTGTCAGCCAGCACCTGTAACGCTAGGCGCGGGCTATGTACGGATGATTGTGGCATCAGCCAATCGGCAAGACCAGAAGTATGCTTGTTCCACGAATAGAAACAAACGATGGAGGCCGTTGAAGAAAGAAAAGGGGATCCGTGGCAGCGGCTATATTTGTAACTCAATAAGTGCTTGAGTAAATAGGCGATGTGATGAAAGAGTAGTCAAGGACTCATTCACTGGACAAGCTCTATGACAAGCTCTAGGCCAAGTACGAGTGAATCAGATGTGCGCGCCAATCAACGGCCAACAACGCCATTGACATCACTTGCAGGGGGGTCAACTGCAGTGTAACACGCAGCACTTTTCAGCCATAGAAAGAGAAAGCGAGGGGTGCACATAAAACAAGAAACAGGTCCTCTTTTCCCCCAGCGAAACCTGTTACTGGACCGCGAGGAGTATGCCTGTAGAAATATTCTCAACTAGGTAGCGTAGCTCCGTAGCAACGTCGTCGGCTACCAACCCACGAACCATTTCCCTTCGTTTTCCCGGGCTGGACCTGGACTTTACCATACGCTACGCGCGAGTCAACACCTGAACCGTCCCCTCCTCCGTCCGACTTCCACATCGACCATCCACCTCTCCTCTGGACGTCCCGAAGGATCTTCACAGATCATTCATTTGATATGATTGAATCATATCCATCACTCATTCTCCGATACCGTCCCTCAATTACTCGCACATCAACAAACATTCACTTTGCCTTCTGATTCACCCACATTTTGTACATTCAGCAATTCTACTTCGTTTCCACTAATACTTTTTATTGTATCCATTTCCAATTCCCATCTTCCAAGCTTCTGCGCTGTTTGGAGTAATCATCCACCCCCCCCCCCCCCCCCCCCCCCCCCCCCCCCCCCCCCCCGCCCCCCACGACCATTCCCACCTGAACCTCCTCGAATTCCCGCGCACATCTCAATCCTCCATAGACGACCATAACGATAATCTGGTGTGCCATTCATAGCGACGAGGGGGGAGTGGAGTGGAACTGGCGGGAGCTAAACCATAGTGATTGGGCCGGCGCATCTTCTAGAGGACATCTTCATACAATACCGCCATCATGTCGAATTCAACTTTCTCCCTACCTACCAGCACGACAATGTCTGCAACGCCTACCGAGACCAGTGCTGTGCCCACTGCCGTCCGGTCGGGCGCTCCTGGCTCGGCTCAGAACTCTCAAGGAATCAGTCTCCTAACCTTTGTGACGGCCTTGGTCTCGTCGTTGGTCATTTTCGGCGTTCAGATGTTCTTGTTTATTCTTCTGAAAAACAAGCTTGCACGTATTTTGTGAGTCTTCCTATGTCATGACTGCATTTCTACCGTTTGATTTCCTTGAGTTTGGCTAATGTAAAGTAGCAAACCAAAAACTTATTTAGTGCCTGAACGAGAACGGACCGAAGCCCCTCCTGGAACGCCTTGGGGGTGGCTGTTTGCAATTTTTCGATTTCGAGACCGAGAGATTATCAATAAATGCGGTCTGGATGCCTATTTTTTCCTCCGTTATCTTCAAACCCTCGTCTTTATTTTCATACCCTTGGCGGTCATTCTGCTCCCCATCCTACTTCCGTTGAACTACATGGATGGTAGAGGAGGGCGTTATGCTTTGGAAAATGGCAACTCGACAGACTCAAAATTCGCAAATGTCACAGGATTGGATCAGGTTGCTTGGGGGAATGTCAGACCTACGCACACTGGGAGGTATTGGGCACACTGCATCCTAGCATTGGTGGTGATTGTTTGGGTCTGCGCCGTGTTCTTCAATGAATTGCGGGTCTATATAAAAGTCCGCCAGGATTATCTTACGTCTGCTGAACATCGGCTAAGAGCCTCTGCTACAACGGTACTTGTAAGCTCTATTCCACGGAAATGGCTTTCAAAAGAAGCCCTTGCTGGTCTCTATGATGTCTTTCCTGGCGGAATCCGAAATATCTGGATAAACCGGAATTTTGATGAGTTACTAGATAAGATTCATGAACGAGAGCAGGTTTTTAATCTGCTGGAGACCGCCGAGACGGAGCTTGTGCGAAAAGCTAAATTGGCCCAAAAGAAACAACTAGAAAGAGATGAGAAGAAGGCTAGGCGTGATCAGAGGAGCAAGAATCCGACCAAGGAGGAGAAAGATAGAAGACTAAGATGGGAGAACGAAGCTGCGGAAAGATTGGCCCAAAGCGATGGCGGAACGACCACTGGTCACCCAGACCAAGTGCCTCACACAGTCGACGATGCTATAGATGAGGAGCTTCAACGAACTGCGAATGAGGAGAGATCTGGAAGAGTGAAAGTTCCTATCCCCATCATAGGCAATGGACTGGCTGCTGTTGGACATGGTCTTGGCGCCCTTGGACAAGGAATAGGGAAGGGAATTGGTGCCGCAGGAAATACTGTGGTTGGTGGGGCTCGTATTCTCGACGAGAGAATCGAAACCACGAATGGATTTACACACATCGATTCATTTCCTATTCAAGAGGATGACGTCTACGATCAGTATGGCCGTTATCGCCCAGCTGTAGAGACACATGCCAATCAGGCATCAGTTCCGGAGAACGAGAAACCACAAGACAATCGAGCATCTGTTGATTCGTCTCAGGATGGTAGAGGTGCCGCTCATGGGATGATGAGACTTCCTGGGAACACTACACGACATGTAGCCAGCAATTATGGCGGGGACGGAGCAAATGATGGTGTCAGAGGTGATGATTGGTGGAAGTTTTGGCAAGGCCCATCTGGTGGCTTTGCATCACCTCTACCGAACGGCTATGAAGGAGAAGAGTTTCCACTCAATCAGACAGACGGACTCAAGGATCACGAATCTTCTCATCAAGAACCAAAGGCTGGGGTTTTCGGCAAATTCCTCAGCATTTTCGATCCTCTCAGGAGTGAAAAGGTCACTGCTGTTGAGTATCCTGTTGCGCATAACGTGGACTACATGGAGAATGCTGTTGGCGCAGTCTGGCAAAAATACCTCAAGGAAAAGGACCGGCCAACCCATAGACTTTCTCGCTTCAAATGGACCCCTGTATGGTTCCCTGCATTCCCCCTTATCAACAAGAAAGTCGATACCATCTACTGGTGTCGTGGCGAGTTGGCGCGGCTGAACTTGGAAATCGAGATGGACCAGAAGCAGCCAGAGAGGTTCCCTCTAATGAACTCCGCCTTTATACAATTTAATCATCAGGTAGCTGCCCATATGGCAAGCCAAGCAGTTACCCATCATATTCCCAAGCAAATGGCGCCCAGAACTGTGGAAGTGTCGCCAAATGACGTTCTTTGGGACAATATGTCTATAAGTTGGTGGGAAGCCTGGCTACGGACCGCCGCCGTTTTTGTTATCGTGGCAGGCATGATCATACTTTGGGCTATTCCGGTTGCCTGGACTGCAACACTTTCTCAACTTGCTGCATTAGCAGACGAATATGTATGGTTGTCCTGGCTTAACGAAATTCCAGATAACGTTTTGAAGGCTGTTGCTGGTGTGTTGCCTGCGGCTGTACTTGGGCTTTTGCTGGTCATTGTGCCAATAATCCTGGGCTACTTGGCTCAACTTCAAGGTGCTCAAACTGGCAAAGAAAAGCAACGATCGGTTCAGAATTACTACTTTGCCTTTTTGTTTGTTCAAGTTTTCCTCATTGTCTCTATCTCCGGGGGTATCACAAACATACTTGCCGCATCCGCCAAGGACATCACGTCGATTCCGGAAACCTTGGCCACTCAACTCCCAAAGGCAGCAAACTACTTCTTCTCTTACATGATTCTACAAGCCTTGTCTACGGCTTCCGGTACATTATTGCAAGCTTTTACACTCTTGCTTTGGTACATACTTCCCAAATTATTCGACAGTACCGCTCGACAAAAGTGGATACGAAATACAACTCTACCAAAAGTGACCTGGGGAACCCTTTTCCCAGTTTATACCAACTTTGCATGCATTGCACTCATCTACAGCATTGTTGCACCAATCATTATCATATTCGCCCTCATCACTTTTAGTCTCCTATGGATTGCGCACAGATACAACATGCTCTATGTCGTTCGATTTCAATTGGATACTGGTGGGTTGCTCTACCCACGAGCTATTAATCAAACGTTCACCGGTCTATATGTTATGGAGATCTGCATGGTTGGTTTGTTCTTCTTGGTTCGTGATGAGAAAGGGAGGACTTCTTGCTTTAAACAAGCAATCATCATGATCGTAGCCATATTTCTTACAGTCATCTACCAATTTCTCCTCAACAAGTCATTTGGGCCATTGTTTCAACACCTGCCCATCACTTTCGAGGATGAGGCTGTTTTGCGCGATGAGGCTTTCCAACGTGCTCAAGCTCGTCGTCTTGGACTTGTTGAGGAAGAAGAGGATGTAGAGCAAGGACCAAAAGAGAACGAGGGTATCGAATTGTCAACAATTAATAAGCGCTCTCACGGCAGCGTATTGGCCAAATTGAACCCTGTAAACATTGTACAGGGAGCCGGTAACTGGGCAATGAAGTCTGGTCGAGAAATCAAAACCAAGACCCTTGGCCAGCTCGACGGGAGCCAGGCTCCAGTGCGAAGACGCAGACACAGGGATGCAGAGGCACGAGCCAAGATTGCTGATGCATTATATGGAGGCATCAACGACGACATTGAAGACTTGACCCCAGAGGAACGAGATATCCTCGTCCGGCATGCCTTTCAACATTATGCGCTCCGAGCACGCCGGCCGATCGTGTGGATTCCACGAGATGATACGGGAGTGAGTGACGATGAGATTAAGCGCACGAGGGACTTTGCCGGTGGGAATATTTGGATCAGTAATGTGGGAGCGGCGTTGGATGGGAAGGCTCGAGTGGTGTACGGCAGGAATCCTCCAGATTTCTCGGAGATTGATATTATTAATTTGTAGATTTTCTCTTTGTGTCCCTTTTTTTTCCCATTCTCATCCCAGTTGAGATGAAGGATGAAGGAGAAGGGAGAAGGCAGCTGAACATACTACGCTTTTGGGTACATACAGAACTTTGAGTGTTCTTGTTCTTGTTTTGTTTGCTTAGGGTGCATTATTGAGGAGACGTCTTTTCTTATAGATCTCTTCATCTTTGTATTCTTCCTTCTTTTTTTTAGCGAGCGGCATTGGATCATGGAGTTTAGAATGAACGAGTGGTTGATTAATGATACCAATAATATAGATTATGAAAACACGTACAACCTTCTCTTTGAGTGCAGTTGTTCCTTTTTTTTTGGGGAGATTTGCTCTTGGATTTATGCTGTGAGTTTGATGGGTTGGATATCTACGGCATCCTGAATATACTAAAAGGTCGAATAGACTTAATACTAATTCCCAAATCGCAAATCGCAACGCAAATCGCAAAAGTCATATATTTACCGTGCTAGAGTGTCTATGCCCCCACACCCCACGTACTTAAGATGGGGGCCTGATTATATAAACTCGGTACCTACTGTCGTACCCTTACTATTGTATCTTTACTATCGTATCCTCACTGCCGCCTCCTTACCGTCGCTACGTCCTTACTGTAGTATACTCGCCGTCGCTGTTGCTGTCGCTATCGCTGTTGTAAAAAAAAAAGAGAAGAGAAAAGTAGGAGGGAGAGATTAAGGAAAGATAGGAAGTAAACAATTGTTAGCGGAACACGTGCTAGTCTAGCCGTTTTGGGAAGGTAGTATTCGGAGCTGGGAATAAGCGACACACACAAGTACGACTAGAATATTTTCCCGCTTCTGTCTCTCTCTCTCTTCTAAACAACATACTAGGGCACAACCCTATCCGAAAGCGGGATTACGACAGCGAGGATGCGACAGCGAGGATACGGCGACAGTGAGTGTAGGCGACAGTGAGGCCCGTGGGTAGTGGAAACACACGATTGCCTAGGCACGTGAAGCTTAGAGTGGAGGTGTGGGGGTATAGGCACTCTAGTACAGTAGTAGTAAATATATAACTTTTGCGATTTACGAATTACGAATTAGTATTAAGTCTATTCGGCCTTTTAGTACATTCAGGATGCCGTAATATCCTGACTTAAATAATATAGAAGTATTAAGATACTCGAGGAACGAAAGACAATAAGAGACTTCAAAAAGGAAAACCTCTATAGAAAACTTATATCTACTACTCACAGTACAAAGTAATTATACTAAGTATTTAGGTAGTTATATTAGTAAATTTCTCCATTATAGACTCTATATATATTTTGAACAAGAAATAACGAGTAAGTATTATTCTATCTCGACACTACCTAGGAGGTTTATTTTGAAAAATCTACTTATATAGCTACCTACCTACCTACAAATTTAGTTACATATAAATCTCCATACAAACCATCTCTAACACACCCTCCTTAAATTCATCCATCCCCCTCCCCAAAATACAATCAAAAAACACCAATTCTCCCCTCCCCCTGAAGCCAACATCCAAAAAATCCTTCATCCAAACAAAATCCACTCAACCACATTTTCAAAAGGCCCCTTCTAGTTAAATCTCTATATCTATTCTCTACCTACAAAACACAAACCCACCAGTACAAAAAAAAAATTAAAAGCAAAAAACATCAAAAAAAGGAAATAACATACAACAGCAGGTATTCGCTGGTGGTCACCCACCCAACTACTAATCTGCCGATCTGAGGCTTGTGTATGGCAGAGCGGACGGGATGCCCAATTTTCCCCGCTCTAACGTACACCAGCTTTTGATCGGCAAGCGGCACGGGATCTCGAATCCAGGATGAGGAAAGCAGAAACCTGGAAAAGCGTTTCTGTGGCAGGCAACGATGTTACGTGGCTGACGCCGCTTGTGTGCTCCTAAAACCTGGGAATCGCACTTTGGCAAGCAAACATCAGCCTATCGTTACGCGCCCCGAGGTATTTGTTGCAACAATTGGATTTTATTTAGAATCACGTGCCGGTCAATTGGAGCCACCACCCTCCAAATCCTCCTTCGAAAAGATACTGTCCTGAGTTTTGTGTCCGAGCTTTTATGAATGGAAAGGAACAAGACTTGGTTTTATTAACATGTGCGCCTTCCTATCTTTCCCTGCTATCAATTTATTCATTCTACCTCGCAAGGAAGAACGACTACCTAAGAGCGAGGACAGAGTATTAAGTACTCGGCCGGGAGATTACTAATTACAAACCGAATGCCATCCACCAAATATGCCACTATTCACACATTCACTGAAAATCAAAGATCTTGACACGTGTAAACCTTGTTCCTTCTTGATAACTACTAGATTCTGAGTGAGCAGGGAACAGAGTAATTACATAATTCCTCAACAGTACTCCATCGGATTTGTCTTTGACAACCAGCGCCTCCATTACCTGCCTCCTTCAAATTGCTAGCCTTCTTTAAAATATACCCAGACATCGGCTGGATATACGTTCTGCGAGCTAATCTGTCTGTCTTTAGAAGTGGTAGAATAAGCCTATGGCCTATGACCACTACTCACTTTGCTGGGTACCCGCACTTCGCCGAGTGTTGCGTTTTCGGTGGAGGGTCTGGCGCGGTCTTGAGCGGCGTTTAGGAGTCTAGCGAGGAGGAGTCTGACGAGGTTCGAAGAAGAAGAGTCAGAATGGGTAAAAAGAAGCAGAATGACGAAGACAAGATAACAAGAAATCACGTAAAGACGATCAAGGAATTAAAGAAAGAGGTTAAACAAATGGCCAAAATACAGAAAGAAGTGGATTCGCTAAAGCGGGAAGGAAACAAAAAGAAGCTAGATGGACCACCAAAGAAAACAAATGTCCGACAGCAGAAAGATAACAATATTAACTTATCCAGTAATAATTCCAAGCAGATCTTACCTTTTAAGCCGCGCAGTTCCCGCATGGGACGCCGCACTAAGACCAGAGACCTCAGAGCAGCTCAGATTATTAATTGGTACCAACGCCCGCCAGGAGCCAGTAGCCCCAAGCTTCCAGAAGACTGTGTCTATGATACGTGCAGGGCGAGCGGGGTGTTTATAGTTAAGAGAATGGTTGGTTTGATTAAAACTGGAAATGGCTATCAGACAATTCTTCATTCGCATGGGCTAGAGGATCCCAATACTTCAGTCTGGGATCTCAGCCAAGCTAGCTCCCAGCGCGAGGTGAGTAATCGCCTAAAGGAAGACTGCGAGCATTTAATAGTCGATAAACTAGACGATCCTAGAGATACCAAAGATATGGAAATATCGAGCTGCGAAATTGTTGCAGTACTCAATTCTGGTCAAAAGCTTCAAGAAGATAAGCAAAATGCTTCACTGTATCCCCCTGGAGGGTCTACCCAGCAGAAGATTGTTGTTTACTGGATTAAAGGACACGAGTACATATATCCTATTAGTAAATTCAGGAATCTTCACGGTATAGCTATTGTGAATCAGAAGATAGACGAATACTACCGCAAGAATGGCCAGACTGCGCTCATCACTGTGACTGGAGATAGCAATGGTATTATACTTAGAAAGGAATATAATGTTGACCGAAATGCCATACGCCTAAGGCCAAACCTCCCGTGGGGGGCTGATGCGAGGAAGTTGCTAGCATCCGGACGACCTGATTTTCAGCCACCTGCTGCCTTCCGAGTAGACGATTTCAGGGACTTTTCCCCGCAATTTGGAGCTCGGCAACGTCCAGGCAGGCAATACACCCCAGGGCTGGCAACAACTATGTCACCAGAGCCCCAAGGTGCCCCACATTTCGAACTCCAGCTTATAGACCTAGTTAAAGGTAACGTAAAATCCGGAACCAAATTACCAAGTTATAGCGGTAGGTCTTTGCTTCAATATACTCAGAAGATACTTAAAAAGGCAAATAAACCTCTTGAAAACCTGGACACATATAAGCTGGATAGAAGGAATGAATAGAAGTTGCGACATGTGGACTTGTATTTAGACGTCGGAATGTACTCATAAGTTCTAAGCTAAAGCTGGAGTTGGTACTAGTACGCTGATTTCAACTCGCTTAACAATTACAACATTGCCAGGTCATCAAATAGATAGGATTAGCCTAAGGAACAACCTATAATTGTGTAGGAATATCTTCGCAGGCACACGTAAATAAATGAACAGAGCTAACTATCAATAAATCGTGAAATGTAGAAAACTTAAGAGCCTTAATAATTCCTTCATACCTTCCCTTCTATCTTTACATAACAGGATCGCTTCTCCTTCTCTAGTCCACTCCATTTATATGCCTCCTCTGAAACCTTTTCCTTAATACAATGCTTCCCAGCTTTGAAATCGGCTTCGGATACCGGGGATGAGCCACAAAGGTAAAAGTCGTCCCAGAGCGAGAGAGATGAACTTGAAATCATATTGCTTTGCTCGTCTACTATTATTAGTAATGCTATTACCCAAATGAATGTTTAAGCGCCTACTAGCAATGTTGTTGTAAACCTTAAGCTCATACCCGAGACTTTTTCTTTGTAGCTTCTACCGCGAGTTCTATGTTACTTGAGTGATATATGGCGAGTATCTATGTACTATTGTTATTAGTAATGGTTGGTTCTGTCAACGGAAGGTTTTACCTACTATAAGAGTCCTGTTATATAAATAAACAAAAGTTCTTATTTAGAGTAAAATATATCTGTAGAACGGAGCGAAGCATTCTCCTATATATATCGTTATATACAGCAAGCTAAGCTATCTATGTAAACCACTCGACGTGAACCTAGAATAATCAATTTTTCCTACGTTAGGCATCGATAAAAGCAAGTACGATATACCGGTTAATTTGTCCTGAGAAGAAGGCGAGCAGGCCGCGTTTATTGGCCTGTACCTACTATAGGCTCCCTTGTCTTTCTGTATACTATTAATACTGTAGAATAGGCGTTAGTAAACCAATAGGAGATACTACCTTTATTTAGAGAACTAATCTAGTATCGCCTCGCTTACAACTTTATTATCGCCTACCTCGTGTACTCATTTATTTATAATACTAAGTATTAAATTTCTCTAAGTTTTTATACACCTACATTTTGGACATATATAGTGCCGTTATTATAGAGAGAATATAGTAAGATAGTATCCTACTTGTGGAAAAAGCCCTAAGTTGGGCAGAAGGAATCTAATCAGCGAAATTAGGCAAGCTAATAAAGTTAGAGTTGAGTAAGGAAATGATAGACATACTTTATAATACACGTACTTCTAGGGCGTAGGGGACTGTATTAGAGGAAGTTCCTTGATCTGTGTTATTAAAGACGGATGGCCAAAATAGACATTTTAAATTTAAGAATATAAATGTGACGGTTCTGACCGTCACGTGCTATCTCAGCCTTGACTAGCGTGGCTTGGCATCACACCTTGTATTTAGACTCGAGCTCTCTCGAGCTCTCCTCTTCTCCTCAGCTTAGAATCTTCGAATAGACAGTTCTACGATTCCATAACCTACACCTTGGACGCCCACGGGCAACATATCGTACGTGTCGTCACAATAAAACTACCGCAGAAATAAGAGGGAACGCGTGTAACGAATACTCAAACTGGCTAACTAAACTTGGCTGGGTGTTCGCTGGTTGGTATGCTAGGATAAGAAGAAGACTATCGGGTTGTTCACTTGGAAGTGAACTCGTTACTTGTATCAAAGATGTC